>JAYMFT010364914.1:0-22386 GCA_038088735.1 Panulirus argus
GTATATATGTGTGTATGTGGGGGGATGGGTCTTTCTTCATCTGTTTCCTGGCGCTACCTCGCTGACGCGGGAAACAGTGATCAAGTATAATAAATAAATAATAATGATAATAATCATGGTACATTCTGATAATACAAATATCCAGTAATCCTCTGAGACAACAACACATTTATTTCCCAAACGCCAATGAAAACAATTTCATTTCATAAAACAGACATTCACCATTATTTCAAGACTTTGATTCCTTCTGATCCCTTTTTACCAGCCAGAGCTCAACTACAACTGCTATATGACCTCTTAACTTCATTCTCTTAACAAACTCACTTCAAACAAATGGTTACCTTAGTCATCAACTAAAATTTTCATGATAAATGAAAGAGTGAAATTTCTGTCTGATTTACTTAATTAAGCCTTAACAGCATATTTCCTCATAGGGAAATTCCACATCCTCTTGGACTGCTTAGGAGTAAGTACTTGCAGCTCCCTCCTGCTTAGGGCACGTCTGATAGCACGAGTTTTCTTTGGTCGCAGATCCAGAGGCTTGAACCTCTTGTTCTTTAAGGAATAAGAGTAAAATGATTACTTCATGAGTTAGCATCAATATAAAAATATGAAAAAATAATTTCAGTCCTATCGATCAAAACCAACATGGTTCCTTCTAGTAAAATTTCTCATCCTTTTCACATTAAATCTTAAAAACACTTTAGTTCCAAAGTTTACATGTCACTGTACAATCTAGCAACATAAGATGTTTTTCTATGATACAGAGGTGACGGGTTTCACCACAATCAGCTCCATCAACTAGATGTTACCAGTGACAAAAAGTAAGATATGAAATCTCAATACTGTAAAAAAGATATTGCATACTAATATGCAGAGCTGTATCTAGGCAGTGGGAGAATCAAATAATACGCTCAAATCTAGTCACTGTGAGTTCTACCACTACATTACCGTGACTTGACAAAACCAAGCAAAAATCGGTCTATGTTTCAAGCCTCAACAAATTTATTTTTGCTAAATATTAATAATGCCAATAAAATAAAAATTAAACCAGTCAGACATGGGATGTATACCTACAAAATACTTACACATTAACTATCAACCCTAGCTGCTAATTTTTATTGGACTACACTTTTATAGGAAAAAATCTCTTTAGGAGCTGGTTCCCCAGCACACACTAATAACAAAGCAAAACTACTTTTCCCATTTTTTGGGGGAAGGTCATACATATGAAACATCTAATCTACTTAGATAAACTTAGGTCACCCTTAAAGCATACCTTATAAAATTTCCTGAGGTTTTCTTTTGTCTTCTGATTGATGACAATCATGACACGGGCAATAGACTTACGGACCACACGGCTGAAATGCATAGTTTATGATTTTCAGATTACTTAACATCATAAAAGACTAAACAATTATAATGAACATGGCCAGAAAATTGTAATAGTAAAAGCAACTAAACTGTAGTAGTGTACAAGTTAGGGTAATTGAATGTTCGAGTAACATGCAGGTTTAGAGCAATCCAAATATCAAAGCCTTACAATGCAGGTAAAATCATTACAATTAGCTAAGAATGCAAACATCCTCAATAACCCCTCTGTCTGACAATATTCCTAAATAAATTTGCAGTGAGAACATACAATGTTGAGTACATATCAATTGTGCTGGCAAGCACTCCTACTGTACTTGACAACCCCTAAAGTTACCTTTCATTTTCTGTAAGAACTCGCCATCCCAAGTCGGTCAGTCAACCTTCCTAAATTCATTTCTTGCAACTTGATACCTAAGAGGTATGCTTAACTGGTGAAAAAGTTATACACAGTCCTCCGTTAACAATTCAAAGAACCGAAATTTGGAAGAAAGTAAAGGTTGAGAGAGAGAGAGAGAGAGAGACACAACACCTATGGGAGCAATACAGAGAAAATACTGACTGCATATACAAGCTGATTATCTACATACACCTGTGCCTTGACTTCCTTTTTTTTGGACACATGACACTAGAATTACAGTAAATTATACCAACTTGAGACAACTTTGAAAAATGTGAATTTCAACTCCATATTTTTGATGTCTAAAAGAAAAATTTCTTCAAGCATTAAAATAAAAATGCAAAGTTTAAAGTATCTGTAATTATCATTCATATCTTCATGTATGAAGAAAACAGCATTTGATTTGTATCCCATTAACTAGTGAGATCCACTTATATCCTATGTCAGCTGTGAATTTATAAACAAAAAACCAATGCATGCTCTTACCAAAGTTACCTTACATTTACCTGGTACTTCATGCATATTATGAGAAAATTATTGAGGAAGGAGGTTCCTTACCTCAACACATGTTTAATGTGAATGAGACTGGCATCACTTGCTAGGGAGAAAATGACTGCTTCAGAGTTAATGATTGCCAAAGATTATTTCATGCTTCTACTTGGAGGAAATGCCAAAGATCATAAACATTAACAAGTTAATGCTAGTGTTCCATTTTAAGACAATCAACTTACAACAAGTAAATGATATGATTAAAGTGCATTTTCATCCCACTCCAGTTCGACAGGTGCCCTTTCGACTCTGCATGCCCCACCAGTTAGTTAGAGGGGTGCACACAACTTCTAAGTCACTGGTGGTGCATGCAGAGGAAAGAGGGCACCTGCTGAACTGGAGTGGGATGTACATCCTAAACAAAGGCAGTTCGAGAAAAGTAAGAAAAACGATTGAGGCAGCTTGTAAGAGCGGCTGCGAAACAGAACACTGAGGGCAGAAGCGGCAAAATCAAGCTTGACAGAGACAACGAGGTCAGTCAAGGTAGGGACGGCCAGGTGGAACATGGCAGAGGCGGCAAGATCAAACGCCGGGGGCAACCATTCGGGAGGTCACACCAGCTTCCCAAGGGGTGAAGGCCAAAAATGACATGTATATAAGCTGGAGTCCTGTTCTTCTGTACTCATTCTGTGATCAGGACTCTGTCGAAACGTGTTTCCCATCCAATCTGTGTTTCACCCCACCACATCACCAGAATGTCATGGAACATTCATATACTCACTTTGTTTTGGTCTCAGTTCGCCTCAAGCTATTGCACAGTTAGGTTGTATACAAAGAAACTGTGTCTTTATTTATCAAATAATTTTGCAATCCTTACAATTCAAAACGGCATCAAATGATAGAAGAGTTAAAAGAAAGTGTGTGAACGGTATATTGTATATTGTATCAAAAAATGGTTACATTCGATTTACTAAATTTTTGGCATTAATAGACACACCCTCCCCCCTATTAGTCCATTAAATCGAGGGATTACTGCATCAATAAAATAGCACAGTAAATTGTATTTTGCATATGATTTTTCAACAAGTCAATTACATTAGCAACTGAATATATTCTATATTATGGTCTCCATAGCCTTGTGACTAAGATAACCTACTTCCATGCGAGTGGTAGCAATGTGCATTCTCACTGCTAAAGAATATCACATGTCAATGAAAGTGCGCATTAAGTGCATTATATTCACTGTTTGTGTACCTCCGTGTTTTACTAAATTTTAGTAAAACAAACTATACTGGTTAATGTGTGACTGACAGAAAACCATCAGTGAGAATACACTGTTTATCCATACAAAATAAAAAGTATTTGATAACTTGTAGTCTTATACCCATTTTCCATGCATGTGACGGCAACTCAAATCATTGCTGACGGAGAATACTGTACATTTATGAAAATGTGTGTTAATAGCACTAGTCACTGTTCAAATATCTCTAATTTTGGTTAAGGTGTATTTAATACCTATTTTTTATACTGCATGAGGAGGAAGATTTACACTTGTTGGACCCCATCTCTTGAACATTATCTATTGTCATACCACCTGTTAAATCTATATATGCTGTCTGCATTAACAATGTCATCTGTCATATTGTTCTCTTGTACTATAGAAGTATTTCTATAAATTCCTTTTAAAAATTTTTAATTCTATGTTATATCCTCTGGTTGCTCTATCTTTACACCTCTTGAAGAACTGTTCACTGTCCACATTATCGATCTCTTAAAAACTTAAAAGTTGTGATCAAGTCGCCCTTACCCTTCTCTTTATCAATGTGGGTAAATTTACAACTATCAACTCTGGTACCATCTTTATTGCCCTCCTCTGGACCTTCTTAATTAAATCTTTGAGCTTTTTTGGGTAAGATGACCAAACCTTCAGGCAAGTCATGAAAACTGATCAAGTAGAGTAATGCCTCATATCCATTCTCTTGCTGTTATGTATAATGTACCAAAACCACAGCTGCCAATCCACTACCAGGCCCCACTGACGTTTCCTTGGTTTCCCCTGACCACTTCATAAGCCCTGGTTCAGTCCATTGATAGCATGTTGCCCCCTGTATGCCACATCGCTCCAATTCATTATCCCTTGAATGTCTTACACACCCCTACACATTTGGGCCCCAAGCATTAAAAACATTTTTCACTCCATCCTTCTATCTCTAATTTGATCTCCCCATCTTCCCTGTTCCCTTCATTTCTGATGTATCCTCATTGTCAAACATCTCTCACTCACTCTCTCAACATAACTAAACCATTTCAGCAAACCTTCAGCTCTCAACCATACTCTTCTTAATATTACACCTCTTTTATCCTATCATTGCAAACCTTCAGCTCTCAACCATACTCTTCTTAATATTACACCTCTTTTATCCTATCATTCTCACTTGATCAACCCCTCCTCACACCACATATTGTCCTCAATTTTTTCATTTCCAACACAATTACCCTCTACTGTGCATTTCAGTATTGAGCCATGCCTCTCATCTATACAACACTGTCGGAAGTAATTCATCTTCAAACATGTCCATTTTCACCCCCAGACAGTGATCTCTCTTCCATACATTCCTCAAAGCTTGCAGGCTCTTTGCCCCTACATCCATCTTATGACACACATCAGCTCCCATTGTTCCATTCACAGCCACATCCACTCCCAGATATCTAAAACATTTCACTCCCTCCAGGTTTTCTCCATTCAAACTCACACCCCAATTAAGCTCTCTCTCTGCAGCAATGAAACTGATAACCTTGCTTCTATTCAACTTTACCATCAACTTTCTTCTTTCAAATGCCTTACAAACTCAAGACACCAACATCTAGAGTTTCTTTCTTGAATCTGCCAACATTCACAAATTCATCTTCACCAAGTACCCAAGTCCCTGCCACTGCAGATCTACTTCTCTCCCTAAAGCTCTCACACTCACCTTCCTCACCATCCCATTGAAGAACAGACTGAACAGCCATGTGTCACCACACACCCCTCCTGCAGACCCACCTTCAACTAGAACCAGCACTCCTCTTTACCTAACTGCACCCTCACTGCTTCTAATTCCTTTCCTCCCATACCATATATTCAGAGCACCTTTGACAAAACATCTCTATTAACCCTATAATGTGCTTTCTCCAGATCAATAAAAACAACACACAAATCCTTCCGTTTCTCTGCATGTTCCTCACACATTCTGTAAAGAAAAAACCTGATCCATACATCCTCTACCACTCCATGCATCACATCCATACAATATCAATGGGACTACTATACCTTCAAACATACCCATTTTCACCCTACCAGATGGCAAAATCTCTTTCCAAACATTCCTCAATGCTCCCAGAACCTTCATCCCCTCACCCACCCAAGACTCACCTCTGCTTTCATGGTTACATTCACTGCCATGTCCACACCCTTCAATCAGGTTTTCTCAATTCAAACTCAAACTCGATCCAACCTTTCTACACTGCTAAAAAATATGCTTGTTTTTATTCACATTTACTCTAAATGTCCTTCTTTCAAACACTTACCCAAACTCAGACAAAATTTCCGTCAATTTCTCATTTAAATCTACTGCCAATGACAAGTCATTAAGAAGCAGTTAATGAGTCACCTTCCAAGCACCCCCATCCTTGCCAGTAAAGTACCTCTCTCCTAAATCCCTCACCATCCCATTTATGAACAGATCACACACCCTTACCATAAATCCATCTTAACCTGGAAGCACTCACCCTACTCTCTACCAACTTACACACAATCTTACTCTCAATAAAAGCTTCTTACTGCAACAACAGCTTTCCTATCACACTATATATTCATAACAACTTCCATAAAGCATCTCTATCAACCCTATCATATGCTTTCTCTAAGTGTATCTCACACACATTCTTCAAATCAACAAAGACTTTATACACACATCCTTTACCAATCCTGAAAATACCTTGTGCCTACCCATTCTGATGCTCTGTGCATGTCACCACCCTCTCAATCACTTCTCTCCCATACAACTTACCACGTACACACCACAAACTTATACCTTTGTACTCTGAACACTTAAATTTGTCCCCTTTGCCTTTTAATAATGGCACTATTCGTACAATCTGCCAACGCTGGGGCAACTAACCATAAGCCATACATAAAATGAAAATCCTAATCTATGAACAACACACCCTCTTTCTTAAGAAATTCAACCGCAATACCAACAAATCCAGGCACCTTGCCTCATTTCATTTTAACCAGGCTTTCTCCACTTTTCACTAAACCCTTGCCATGACCTCGCATTTCTACCTGACCCAATCTGCCACCTATTATCAAACACAAACAATTCTTCAAAATGATCAATCCATCTCCTCTCCAACTCATGAATGCTTATGAGCACTTCCCTATCATCCCTCTTCATTGATGCTCCCATTTGCATTTTTGTTTTTCTCACAGTTAACTTCCTTCCAAACATATCAATTTCCCTTAAGTTTTCCAATATTTGCTCAAACCCAACTCTCAATTGCCCTCTTTTTCAGCTTCTAATAACATTCACATATAGTGAATTTTATAAGAGGTTCCAGTTCATTTTGGAAACCATCTCCAAACTTTATCAGATTTAGCATCACATGTCAGCAATGAAGGGTACTCCAAAATCGATCACAGGAGAAACAAAGGAAAATGACAATTGAGTTGTTTTGCACTAACTAAATAAACTTTACCACTTACATTTTGGACAACTTGGAGGCTGCTCCACCAGTGACCTTTGCTACACGCAGACCTGAAAGTTCCTGTTTGAGCTCCTCCAACTGCTTAAGCAGTTCATCTTTCTTTTTGCCCCGAAGGTCACTGCACTTCACCTTACCCTGGAGTAAAGACATACATTATAACAGCAAATAAAACACCTCAAATGCAATGTAAACAAGGGAATATCTAAGTTTATATATTTTGTACAGTAATGTCCTTTTAGTTTTATCTTGTATGCAGAACCTTCCCTTAACATCAGAATCATTAAAGCCCCTCACAATCAAGTGCTCCAACTAAAGTAATGCATAAGTCATTTCCTAATGCACTCTGCTAACCAAGAAAAAGTTACAAACTGCTTATAGAAGAAATTTCAAAAAATAGTATGTATCATCAACAAACCAGATGAGAAGAATACATGAGAGAGAGAGAGAGAGAGAGAGAGAGAGAAAACTAATAACCTCACAGGGATATAAATCTAAGGAGGTGAATATACTCCCTTAGCCAGGGATGTACTATAATATAAAATAAAAATATGCTATATCTGTCTGTAGCTCCATTATCAACATCATTCAAAAGTGCTCAAATATATTTCATAAATTCAACATCATTGCACCACTGAGAAGTAACAAGTTACATATGTCTAATATATTTGCAAGGATTGAAATGTTGCATGCTATAATATACAATTACACTGATTTTATTCTTCAGGAAAAAAAAAAAAAAATGAAATGACAGTGAAATACAAAATTAATGGATTTTCATATAAGAATTAAAGGGTTTTCAAATAAGAAGTTCTGCCTGTTAGCCATGACTGACATCACAAGACAGAGAGACACACAAATGAGGAACCACTTATCATGGGAGTTACGATTTTACACTATAGCATTCTCTCTTAACCTGTTGTATATAACATGTCTTAGACATACGCCAGACATACACTGCGCTTACCATAATAGGATTATAAAACAACCATCTCAATCACAACTCCCCTGGTCTAAATATATTATGCAAGTGAAATACAACCATTCCATAAACTAATCTTTACAATGATGATTCTACAACTAATACAGTATACATTAACTCTAAACCCCCCAAAAAATTCTAGTTACTTTGCTGACAAGTCAGCAACAGCAATGATGCCTCACTTTTTATTTTACCGTAGACTACTATAATCCTGGATTTATTTGAAATACCATCCACCTCCAGGTTACAATGAGGAAAGCTAGAGTTAAACTAAGACTATGGTTGGGGGCTGAGGAAGTGGAACTCCCAGGCTGGTATTTTGGTAAGGATAATTGGTTTAACTGTTTAAACCAAAACCTTTCCCAGTAATTACTAGCCTCCAAGCTGTAGCAGTTCATGCTATCAACCATGTCACATGCATGGGCCTATATGGGGTCAAGCCAAACGAATTTGAATCCCAGGCACAATGCTCAATCAGCTGTTCATCTTTGTCAGGCTTTATCAATAAACTGGGTACCCAGTCTAAGATTTAATAAATAAGCACTATATGTAGCATTAATAGGATGACCTTCACGAAAGCATTCAACCGTCTATACTTAAAATAAGAGAGACTTACTGACAACAAAACTGGGTACAGTACTGATTTACGTGTTGCACTCTACTAAGCTCTGGAATACAAAAGATAACTCTTTTAAAAAGGTAGTCAACTGTTTCCAGGAAAGAAAATGTACAGTAGTACATCAAGTCTGGGATATAATTTTCAAGTGTTTGTTGCTAGATTTCAAATTCTTCCAAAACGAAGCTCGTAACCATGTTCAGCTTGACTCAAGAACATATGTGAGGACACTGCAAGAGGCCTTTTGGCCCATGCTCAGGCAGGTCCTGAGTCTGTCCACACCCTACAACCAACTGACTGATCCCATAAACACATCCAACCTTCGTTGAAAGCTACTTAAAGACCTAGCTTCTACACTGTACCTGGCAACTTATTCCATAAATCTATTACACTATTCCCGAACTAATATTTACACACATCCGACCTGAATCTTTTTTCTTATTTAAATCCATTATTTCTTGTTCTCTCTGATTAGTCATAATTAAATTATTCTCATTTCATATTTAGTTTAACTGTAATTTAGAACCGTTCAATCATCATAATTCTTTACATTGCATTCTCAGTCATTTCTCATGTAGTATAGGGGATATATTAAAAAGTTTGTATACACTTCATGTGAAGACCGTAGTGAAATGTGCGAATATAGATATATCTTTTTGACCAAATGATTTCATACCAAATGCATTGTTACTTCCCACGATACTTTGCCTGCCCAACACTAAACGAAATCGGTGACATTCGTAAAGTTAAACCTGACATGACCCGAAACCAAATAATAACAAGACAAAAATCATAAAATGTGGTATACCAGTCTGTAATACATGCTGGTCAAAACTGCTTAATTTTGTTACTTAGAATTCTAGATTTAGTAATATAGAGTATAATATGGGTTTCAATGGCAAAATTCATAGGCAATTTACATATACACACATTTCAGGGAAGACGGCACAGTAACATACAAAATTTATATTTCCAATGAGGTCTTCTTATTACTGTCACAGTGTTATCAAAATTCATATCCATATCTAATTAAATCCGTTTCATAGCCTCTCAACCAATACACATAAAACTTGCAATGACATATTTCTGTTAACCTTCACCTAAAACATAAGAATACGAAATGTAAACAAATTCACACGATGGATTCCTTGGCTTTCTTTAATTTCATACACAACATAAGCACCATCTGTCACAGTCAGATACTCTTCATGGATACCAGATAAACTGTTATTATCATAATGTTACCATTTCTACTTATGATGTTCAAGAAATTCAACGATATATCACCTCACTCACCATCGTTAAGGGAATCTTTCAGTGGAAGGACTTACGGCCGCTTCCCAAGGGACTACCTACGTATAAAAGAAATGAAACTAGTATTGCGCGAAGAACATTATCCATTTGAATTGTTTATTTGGATTAAAAAATAGGCATTTGCAATCATCTTGGAATTCGATATATACATAAGTGATTCATTCTACTAAAACGTCGAGTTTAAAAGTAGAGAAAACTACATTATTTACTTCAGGGCAATCATCTACATATGAATTTCATTTTCTTACTACGAGGCATTCATTATAATTTGTTTCATTTTACTTATCTTACTACGAGGCATTCATTATAATTTGTTTCATTTTACTGAAGTTATAAATTAGATGTTTATTGTCATTTTCTCTTTTCATTTTTGTAAACGAGAGAAGTTTTGTGCTCCCCCCCAATTTTTTCATTATTACCCTCTTAAAAATTCTTCACGATGGCCAAACATCGTCACCTGCATGATCACACACCCTGTTCTGCAAGTAATGTGAACGGGTCTCCCAACCTTTCCTGATAATGTATAATCTTTTCGTTTCCTTAATTTCGGAAACTGTATCTTATATCAACTGCCTTTATGAGATTAATCACTGTTTCCTTTCTTCATAGCCTCTTTCTGTTGGTTCTGCCTTATCTCGCTTTCCGCTATTTCCTCCTTATCTGTAGTTTAATCCAATTGTTAGCTGAACTTATAGCGTAATTTCGTTCACTTCAGCATAACTGGTCCTTTCTACGAGTTTTTTCTTTTTTTTTTTGACTTTTATAAGTTCTAATGTTAATATTTAGCAATTTACTTTACCTTCGTTACACTTTCCGCAAATGTCTTATTCGTTTGTGCATATATAACTTCCCTGTTTTACAAGAATTCCTCAGTTTTCGTTTCTCAGCCCATAAATATCCCATCGTCTTATTTCTTCAGCCCCAGAAATATTCCATTGTCTTATTTCTTCAGCCCCAGAAATATCCCATCGTCTTATTTCTTCAGCCCCCAGAAATATCCCATCGTCTTATTTCTTCAGCCGCCAGAAATATCCCATCGTCTTATTTCTTCAGCCCCAGAAATATCCCATTATTTCTTCAGCCCCCAGAAATATCCCATCTTATTTCTTCAGCCCCAGCGATACCCCTTGGTCCCTATCCCGCAGTTTCACCAGTATACGTCTGCTTTAGCAATATCCCTTGGTCTCTATTCTTCTGCCTCAGCACTATCCATTGGTTTTTATAACCCATCCCCTACAATATCCATTAGTCTCTATCAGTTAGTTAGCCCCTCCAGTATCCCTTGACCTATATCTCTCATTCCCAACAATAAACCTTGGTCTCCATCCCTCATCCCTAACATTCATTGGTTTTAATCCTTCAGCCTCAGCAATATCCCTTGGTGTTTGTCCCCCAGCCCCAGCAATATACTTCTGGTCTATATCCTTTAGTATCAACAATAACACAGCCTTGGCGATATCCCTTGGTCTCTATCCCTTTGCCTGAGCAATATCCTTTTGTCTCTATCCTTAAGCCTCAGCAATATCCCGTGGTCTCTATCCCTCAACAGTAACAATATCCCTTGGCCTTTATACCTCAGTCCCAGAAACTTCTCGTTTCATCTATTTCTGTTTCACACATTCTCTCTCCTACTTTGTTCCAGCTTCTTATGTTCCTTGTCATGCTCTACCATTTATGTTTCTATTTTTCTCTTTCCATCATTACACATCTTTTATTTCTGTTTTGAGTTATTGATAGGCTCTGCTTCCCAAAGGCACCTCCACTCTTTCTGGTAGGCTTGTCTGCCTGTTCCTCCCTACTCTGTATTTATCAAAACTGAAATCAGCTGCTATTTCTAAGGCAAGCCTTACCTTAGATGCCATAGAGTCCAACTATAGTTAACCTTTTAATTTAGAATTAAATTATCCAACATCCTTTAACAATAGAAAATACTCATTTAAATTTTGGGCATGTATGTATGTATGTATATAAAAGCACAGCCTGCCTTGTGTACTGAACAGTTCTTAAACATGTTAACTCTAGTGTATGTAAAGCCTTATGTAATCTTGTTTCATCTCTTGTAAATTTAGCTATTAAAGTCTGGGCTATTTTCTCAAACAGGTGACTAATGTTTGTTTATTTAATCAACTGCCTTGGCCTGTTCATATTCGTCTTCCAATTAATCAGAAAATGTATGTTTTGAAACATGAAAAACTCTTTTCTGTGCTGTACCAGAGTCCTGTAAACATCTAAGACAGCATTTGCTCAATAGGAGGTTAGAACACTATTTTACCCCCCAAATGAGATATGTCCATAACAATTCAACTCCTTTAAACAGCAGTAACCATATTATGCTGGCGAATGCTCCTTCATAGGACTCAGCAGGAAAGATTAGAGCAGATTGATGATATAGAAAGAGAGCAGTTCTTTGAGGAATGTAAGGATAGAGTAGCCAGAGAACATAACATGAAATTAAGGAAGATTCTTGTTTAAAAAGATGTAAATAAGTACTTTTATAGTATAAGGGTTGTGGATAAATGGAATAAGATGACTGAGGACATAGGTAATGCAGACAGAATACATAAATTCAAGAATTTGTATGTTATTATATACTGTTCAAGAGCAGGGGCCCAGTGAGTGTGAAACTCTCTGCCCATATAGTACAAATAGGTAATAACGAAACAAAAAATGAAAGACGAAAATACAGCAACCCACCCAGGCTTATAAAGTCACAATTAGGAGATGAAGTGGAATTAACCAACAACCTCCATCTCTGACTAGCACTGGTGTCATTGTCTCCAGCCCATTATTGTCAGAAACGAAGATTTTTTTAGAGAAAAGATAGGAGGGAAGGGAAAGGAAAGTACAGTAAATGGTTACTCATAGAGCACTGCCTATGGACAATAAAGTTTTAATTCTTATCTGCAGACAGAGTCTTACCATCATCTTGATTGCATACCACATGAAAGAGGAGGGATGTAAAGAAAAATTGTGGGAAAGCTAGAAAATGGATTTACCTTTTCAGACAACTGGCCCCCATTATGGACAATCCTTTTCTGGTGACATCATATTCAAAGGCACACAAGGAATGTTAGCCACATTTAAGAGGAAGTATTACCACACAAAGGTGTTTGTTAAATATGAACTCCTTTTGCTTATTCCATCCAATGAGAAGGTTCCTGAAAAAAATGGAGTCATTAACATTACATCATGAATTCTTATCCCTGGTTGTGGAGGAAAAAACTAGCTTCTTGACCCAACCAATAATATATCGCACTGATAAAGGCCTAAAGGAGCATAAAAGAATAAGCAAATGTCCTAAGTCACTTTCTGAGACCAAAAAACTTTTAAACGAGTCTTGATTGAAGTAGAGAAAGATGTTCCCTTGGAGAAATCATTGAATACTTAACTGAAATATGCTAAATTAAGCAAGGAACTTTCGGTTTGGATGAATCTTCTCCTGCAGAAGATGATATTCAAACTTAATGGATTCATATACCTAAAATTACGTGATGTTCAATAACTCCTTTTCCTGATTCTAAAGATACAAGGAACTGATTGGTTAAAGGGTCCAGATGCTAATGGACAACACCACACATGTAAAGAGCTCAATATGCAAGGTTAGTACCTATCTCTTCCTCTTTTAGAGAAGATATAACATTCTTAGCAGCATCAAAGAAATGGTTTATTTAAGCAATTTTCCCATATGGCGGTCAAGGATTATGTTGTCCAATATGATACTGGAATAACTGCCTCAAATGGAACCTGTCATTATGAGTGAATGTTCAAGTAGATCTCTTTGCCAATGATTGGCAACAACCTCTTACCAATTTGTGCTTTCTCCAGTTTTAATTTCATTACCATCCATGACTTAACATTAGTATGTTTAGACTCAGGTCATCATCGTTTTCCTCAGAAAGATAGCTTTGAGAAGAATACTGTATTCTTAAGCTGACTGGTTTTCAAGTTTCATTAACTCTAGGACCCTTAAAGTGGATGAAATAATCCTAGTGCAAGAGTCTACTGCAGCTATGCCAATTCTCTTGCAAGATTTATTGGAGTCTCTTATAAAGTCATTGACATTAAAGAGATCTGGCATCAAATTTAGGGTTTTGCAGTTTTCACATTTGGAGATTTACAAAAAGATGGTTATAGGGAAGTACAAAAGATACTTAACAGATAATCTTGTTATTTGTCCTCAGTTCCACTCACAGAGACTAACAATACGATTTTAATCTTTCCATGACTTACTGAGATCTTCTGAGGAATTAGATTATCTTGCCAGTAACATTATTCCTGCATATTGAAAGTGCTTTACTGGAGCCACAGGAAGAGGTACTTGACATGTTTCTTGTCTGTGTGGAGTAGATTGTTAAGATATTTTCATCTGAGGAAACATGAAGCTTTCTTTATTTAAATGGGAGCTGTCAAAGGTCCTTGATATTTTAGTATCTATTAGATTAACAGAAAATATTTATCCGTTATATCTTATGACTGTTCCCTATAGCTATAGGACAAGGAGGTGGAAGGAGTGCAAGTAACTGGGAGCAGTTCAGAAAAGTGGCAGAAAGTCAAGAGATGAAAAAGGGGCAAATGAGAGATGGGGTTAAAGGCTTTTGATTAAATTTAGGGAGGATGAGAAAGTGTTTGGAAGAGGGTGAATGTGACAAATGAAGTCAGGTTTCCTTGCCTGTTTGGAATGATTAGACCTTCCCATCCTAAATTTAATTGGCCTGTGCCAATTAGCATCCTTAAAATCTATATTTACTGTGTACAATGTTTCACTGCAGACTATTGAGGGCACTTTCCACTGTGATTATTCGAAATTCAGTTGTTTTATTTGTCTGCTAATCTTAAAAAGTATACAGCCATCCTAAAATGAAAGGAGAAATTTCAAAAGAGAAAAGACATTGAATAGCATGCCCCATCCAAACAAAATCCAAGGTTGCTATCATTCTGTGGCAGCTGATGCTGGTGTTGTCTCCAGTTACACTAGTTCTCAAAGGAAAACAATGTACTTATGATTCATGGCAAAACTAGCAAATAAAAGACACTGAAGTTCATCTGACATCCCTGAAGGCCAGAAACAGATGTGAAAACATTGCAAGCTGACATGAAATGATGGTCAGCAGCTCCTCACAATACCAATCAGCTACTGAAAATGAATAGCAGTGGTCATCAGCTTGGTGCTATATTAATGTGCAGTGATGTCAAAGGTCTATGCAGGTAGTTATATGGTTGTGAGTCCTTGTTAAGGCAGTGAGCACTGCCCATAAGAATCAGTTTCTTTCTCCATTAACCGAAACAACAAAGAGTTGAGTTTTACCAAAACCAGCATTAGTTTCCTGTTCCTGCTTTTAGTGAACATAAGTGCATTAAGATTCAGTTATATAATTTCACATGTGTTTGGCCAATCAGTAATTCTTATTTCCAAACATGAGTAGCATGGGTAGTTAATGCTCCAAAGCAGAACACAGTCTCAGAAGAGATGAGCCAGTTATCTAGTATGCTTCCAGTCTCTATATCCTAAATCATAATTTTATACAAAACCAAAACAGGCAAATGAAACAAATATTGTACAATAAAATGTATTTTGTGAAAGGCAACAGTTCACACAATGAAAAACAGAACATCTGAAGAATACAATACCAGCCGAGATCTTGATTAATGTTACTATGTCTCAGTTTATTCAGCAGTTTTGAAAATAATCATAAAAGAGAATATCAGAAACATCATAAATCATTTAGTACACTTCAGCATCATAATTGGATAAGATCAACTATATTTACAGCCTGAAAAGCAAATGCTCCATATGTTGTCTATGCTAACATTTGGTTCTTTCTTGAACATTAAAGAGCAAAAATTTCCCGTGGCACCAACAACAGTATAACATTACACTTAAGTATAAAGCAGTAGCTTCACAACTTACATCAAGGCAGCACTCACCATGAAATGCACTGAGAGAAATGAGGCTACATACTACCATGAGGGAATATGAAAGGAAATGACAACTCTACAAACCTCATTTTACAGTTGTGCATTAATGATTACCTGAAATAATGATGGCATTAAGACTGTAGAAGTGATATATTAGAGCATGACAGAACTATGTATTGCTTATATTTAAGCATGAATTCTATGTTCGTAAGTTTCTCATCACTGTTATTCTGAAAAATTACTCTATACAAGCCATATATCTTACACAGAAATTGGAATATATATCTGACTTCTACACATTTCAAGGTGGACTCACAAAATAGACACCAATTTCTTTAATTCATACAGGTAAACCCTGAAACTCATTATCTCATTCTTGAAGAGATGACATGAACAAAATCTCAATTGCATGTATGTAAATTTAGTATTAAAGAAGTTGGGATATTTATGAATTACAGCACTGCTCTATTATTGATTATCTGAATTTTTGTTTGCATGTATGATGTAAAATCATAATGTGTACTCATGCTACAAATTAACATAAATATAGAGAAATCTTCCTTCTCATTAATGTTATGCTCTAATCAGTCAAATCATAATATCTTAGTTCCACCACGAATTTAAACGTTCTGACAGATGTGATTCATGTAACTATATGTAAATAAAACTTACAGATGACAACAAAATCTACTTTCAATTTACTCTGTGGTAATTCTATCATCACAAAGTACTAAACAATGAAGGAATCCTGCACACCAGCATTTTCACATCATTTATTCTCTTTGTACCAGGACGCAATCCTTAACTCATTAAAACAATAAAAATGCTTAGCTACAAATTTCTTAATTGCAATCTTTGGTATAGTACTTATAATATTCCTATACAGCTACAACTGCAAATATGAATTCATACACAACCAAACCCACAAAAGGGCTGTTTTTGGAATTTTTGTTGACAGAGAATACATGACTTACATTAATAATCTTTGTGCAGAAGCCTCAAAATATAAAGTTTACACATTTGACACAGTGATCCACATATTTCAGATTGTCCTGAATAACACAGACATACAATATCTTATTACATAAATATTATCTATTAGCATAAACTTTGCCTCAGACTCTTTTCCGGTCAGTCAAAACCCTAACAATGCAACCTACACCTCCAGCATTGTATACTTTTTCATGCCATATGAGGAGAATGGCTGAGGAACCTTCTGTTGGTCTTTCAAACCCACGATAAATGTATTTCATTAAAACATCCAATTGTGTCATATCTAAGGATGAGATGATCTGATCCATCTGGGATTTATTAACTGACAGCAGTACCTGAAAAGTTCAAATTCTTATGATATCAAATTCATACAAACACCTTACCTTGAAAACCACACACACACACACACACTTCCCAGTCAAGGTTTATGAAGTCTGATTTACTTATATAAGAGGAAAACATGAACAAATATGAAAACATTATATTTCCTTTCAAGAGAAAGACTTGAATTTTCGATCATCCTATTCTATCCCAAGATTTAACCATCTATACTTGCATCAAATCACAATGTCTTTTCATGTGCCATTATCCTCTCTTTCTATCATCTGATATCCTAAAGGCCTTCTCCTACCACACAGTAGGACGGTTCATACTTATTACAATTATATGATCTGAATAACCCCCACTGAACCCAATCACTGACTTCAAATGATACACACTGTAACTTGGCAATCACACAACTGTTTACTCTATCCTCTCTACACCTACCATACTCATATCAATCAACAACCTTTAGTTGAATGTAAGCATCTGAACAATCATACACTGATGCACATTCATATCATATTTTTCTCAGTTGTCACTGTCACCTATAACTCCAAAGCAGCTTTATCTCCCCACCTAAGCTATCTCTCACCTATTCATTCATGTCAAATACCACAATAAGCTCCTTCCCTACACCCACTTCTTCAACTAACTTTTCTTTAAAAAGGATCCTGAATTTCCTCTTCTCAATCACTGGAAGGGCAATTTCAGTTTACCTCAGTTGAATTTTGTGAATTTCCTAATTATTGCATATCTGCAGTCAACCATCTTATCAAATCAATTATCTTTAATCAAACTCCCACATATTTCATCACACAGCCATTTCTACTTCTAAACAAATCTGATCTCATATCACTAACATTCATCATTCATTCCTCATACATTCTAAGCAAGTGCAGCCATGTCATTTTATCTGAGATCAAATGCATTTTGGGAACTTATTCCGTAGAACTAAGGTCCCTAGCCCCAACCTCACAATCAAGCAATATGCAAAAAAACACCTCTAATTCTTTGAGTGGATTATATGAGAGATATGATAACTATAAAATGAGTTTCCAAAAGAATAATGTCAGTCACATTTCCTTAACCATGGTTAATTTCCTTAACATAAGCATCACTGAACTCACCTTTAAGACCATACTTAGAGCCAACTCCTTTGCTTGTTCATTCTTTCCCTTTGATGCAACAGGAGCATTTGCGAGTAAAAGTTTGAGAGCATCAGCATGGTTACCTAAGAAATAAGATACAATATAAAAAACATTCTCACTACATATTTGTATTTGCTGCCAAAAGTATAGATATCCCAAATTTGTATTCTCTCTGCTTCAAACACATAAGCATACTACACTTATTTCCCCAGCTCTAATTCTATCTCATACAAACATGCACAAACTCTCTCTCTCTCTCTTATATAAACACACACACACATATATAAGAATACATTCTTTATACATATAAGGAATACAAAACTTATGCTACAAATTTATTTTTTATACACACTATAAATATGTACTTGGCTCAGCTTAGGTCATATTGCTCTTCTGAAGCAACATCATCTTAAGTGTCACTCTTCTCTATGTAGGATACAGCCTTAAAAACTTTAGTTGACTCAATAGGACCAATGTAGAAGTCTGATTAGGTGTTTGCAACTCTTTTTATCACCTGCTGGCAAGACAGTTATCATGCATCTACTTTCCTCTTTGCCAATGCATTGGTAACTGTTTTTATGACATAAAATACGGATTCAGCTGATGAAAACAATATATGGATTACCATACATTACTCTCCAAAGTCCACCCTCAAACTAATGCAAACAAATCAAAAGTGTTTCAGGATGTATGTCCGTTACAGCTGTAGTGTACTGCAGGAAGCATTTAGGGGTGTAAACACCCCATCCATAATGAAAGGATTAAAAAGTTTATTATGGTATTTATGAGAAAATATACTTTACTGCATCTAAAGTTAACAGTACGAGAATGCAAATAAGGATGTCTACAAAATAAGGCTGGAAGTATTTGCTATTTATGCATACAGCAATTCACTCACTCATATTGACGGTTTTGTCTTGTTTAGCAATGCCTTTCTTTCCTAAACAATAACATCACACTGAGCAACCACTAGTATAATCAAAAGAATCAATTCCAATTATAAAGCAATTTTATCGTAGCTTTGTAGATCTCTATCTATCTATATCTCTGATGTGTGTTCCCTTCAGGAAGTCCCTCATGGGGTGTGGCCACAGCAATGGAGTTTCCATAACTAATGAACTCCAGTGCTGCTTCTTAACCTTTAGTGCCTTAATGTTAACTGACCACTGGAAGAGGGCAAGTCTAACACAGTGTTTGCAGAGGCTCCTATCTAATGTTCCTACTGACTACCTCTACCTAATGCTTTGTAGATATGATTTCAAAGGGTTTATTATTTACTGATCCTGTTTAGCAGGATGATTGAAAAACCAAATATATAAACTAAAAAAAGAAAGAAAAAAAAAAAAAAAGTCTTACCACCAAAGAACTGCTATCTACAACATACAAACAGGAGCTGCATATTAAACTAATCAAGCAATAGCCCCACTTCTCTGACTTTAATACTTTGCTTATCTTAGTCCCAACACTCTGATAGTTTCTAATTTTGACACACTTAAGGCAAACAAGATACACAAGCAGTAAATGAAGCAGCAGTCAAGCTGCTATCCTGATATCTGCCTCCAATCAAGAATTTAAGCCCTTTTCAAGCAAGAAGCAGTGTCAGAAAAGGGAAAGTAGCAACAGCCAAGCTAATAGTTCTGTAATTCAGTGAAAGATATATCATAAATGATATAAGTATTTGCCCAATGGTTAACACTATCTGAAATAAGCATAAGTAATCTGTGTAAAAAGAATCTCTACAATTTTTTTTAATCAAGGTTCATGATGTTTGTCATCAAAATAATGAGCTCTTCAACAGAGCCACATGAATTGTGTTTACTTTTTAGCTGTGAGTACATCAAGTGCAGTTAATGAAACTGAAATACACAAGTGAAAATGACATCCATTTATGATGTGCTTCTACAAATATTCACTAGAACACTGTATTATACATCTGATTCTTCACCTTCCTTGGAAACTGCAGCTTGGTAAGTGGCCACTGCAGAAAGTCTCCTGGCTGCTCTGTCCAAATATACCTCCTCAGCATACTCTATCCCCTTCACATTTTCCTGACCCTCTCCCCAATATATTCCTAACCTTTCCCCTCCCAGGAAGCTGGCTGTCTTTCTCTCACTCTATTTCCCTTTACCAGGCTATCATTCATTCATTCACCCCACACACTGACATTACATACCACATTTTTTCCTGTCTCTTGTTTCAAGGCTCATATACACTTCATTACTTACTCCACCCTTCCTGCTAACACCAAAAGCACCCCTTCAAAAGCTCATTTCAGTTGGATAAAGTGTAGGTAATGTGGCCCTTGGAAACTTGTTTCAACAGAAACCCCACTTGCACACTTTTGAAAGATGCATGGCTTAAAATACTAAGAGTAATGTCATGGCCTACATGGAAATGTATAAAGAAGTCAGGTCTCACATGGAAATGTGAAGTGAATGAAAGTCAGGTCCTGCATTGAAGGCATTAAGAGAAACCCTGTTTTGCCCTGAAAAAGATAAACAAAAGAAATATACACATATCTTTAAATGCTTAACCATGTTGTTTTCATTATAACAAGATGCTTAGTGTAACAGTTACTTCACAGATTACACCCTTAGACAAGTAACTGCATCTAAATATGAATCCATGAATTTCACCAGTTTTGAGAAGTCATTACTATGAGCCAACCCATGCTATCTTGTTTCATTTTCAAAATTAGTTTTTGGTTGTAAAAGAGAACCTCTGTAGGGACAATGAAAACAAAAGCTGACTGGCTCCAAAATGTGTGGACTCTAATTGGAACTAAATGCAGATATAAAATTCTTATGATAAGCAAACTCCTTCAATGCACACTTTACTATTTTTGCAACATCCCTTGACTTCAAGTTAATTAATCATACATCATCTATCTATCTAAATCTCTGATGCACATTCCCTTCAGGAACTCCCTCAAGGGAGTGGCCACAGCAAAAGTCTCCATAACTGGTGAACCCTATTGCCACTTTTTAGCTTGTAGTGCCTCACCCTTAACAGGTCATTGACAGAGGGCAACTCTAGAGTAGTGTTTTCAAAGGCTTCTAGTTAATGTTGCTACTGTCTACTTACATATTAACTTAAAAAAATATAAAAATTCCAAATGTAAATTGACCCCTTACGTTGTGTTCTTGTCTTAGATTATATATAATTTGATCAAATCCTTCAGTAAATCAGATTTATATAAATACTCTGAAACTCTTAATATGATCAAGTAATATGTTTCCATTCTAATGAGAAAAATCAAGTGTGATTGGTTTTCTGTTTTGCTGAATGTACATAATACTTCAAAGGCTATTCTGACTGTTCTCTGTACACAATGAACTGTTTTTAATAAAATGTTACACAGATCAATAACATGACACTTTCACTTCTTTCACACATTTCTAAGGAATCTTGGAGATTCTAAATTCATGTCATAACACAACAGTAATGTAGACCCTCACCAGAATTTATGAAGGAGATAATGGTAGACTCTTCAATGCCAGTAGGAGGACTCTGTGGTTCGCCATCGTCATCTTTGAAATTATCTTCATTATACTGATCCACATCAATGTTACGAAATTCCGAACTTAGAGTGTTCTTCGCCATTGCTTTTCTATGAACAAAAGAGACTTTGAGCAAGCATATTACAAATATGGAAAAGCATCAAATGTAATTATCTTCCATTATCCACTGCCAAATAAATTTTAAAATTCAGCAGGATAAATTGCAGCCATAATTTAAATATTCACCAAAATTGAATCCCAAGTATAAGTAATAATGTTTATACTGTCTTTGATCTGTGTATAACTATTTGAAATATATTCTCACCTGTATCTTTCAACTGTTTTCAAAGGATTAAAGCTGCAATGGATAATAACCCAACATCATGAAAGATAAGGTTAACTGTTTAGGTTGCTAACCTTCAAAAATGAAAATACCCTTACGCAATATCAAGTCTTACACTAGAGATGCTAGTGAGGTAGCGCCAGGAAACAGACGAAGAAAGACCCATCCCTCCACATACACACATATATACATACATGCACACATATGCACAGTACATATATATACATATCAACATACACATATATAC
>JAYMFT010364925.1:0-22386 GCA_038088735.1 Panulirus argus
TATATATATATATATATATATATATATATATATATATATATATATATATATATATATATATATATATATTATCCATTGCTCTTATAATGTGGGGGAGATGCCCATGCAGACCTCTGTAATATCCGTTGTGGTAAATCCAACCTGTAAGACAGACGGATGGACGGTACTCTGTCGATGCGTAAGTCCGGCGACCCTTTTACGCTTCCGCGTATAAAGGCGTCTTGCGTTTCCCCTCAGACGCGTGGCTCCAAGACGCGATTTCAGGTCCAGCGCCCGCGTCCGTGGTGTTTCTTCACGCCTCTGAGGAGAATAGCTTGTGGTGCGCGTCAACGCCAAGCACCCGGGGTATGGGACAAGAATTTCTCCCACAGTGCGTTCTCGATGCGATTGTGTGTGTGAGAGGCAGAGTCAGGCGGTGGGTGTGCAGGAGGGCGTGGCACAAGTGAGTCGGTTCATCTACTTTATGACCTCCATTCCCACTTCTGCTTCACGTGCGCGCCCCCCACCGCTTGCTGCTGCTGCTGCTGCTCCGGTGTGGGCGACACACGCCTCTCTCAGCTCTCTCGTCTCTCTCTCTCTCACTCGTGAGAGAGAGAGAGAGGAGTGATCGCTTCCCACGCCTGCTCTGCGAAACTGAGTGGAGGTCGATGCCCACACGAGCTGGGTCGTCAAGGTCTCCGCTCAAAGGAAGATGCCGTAAAGCCTCACTCTATACCTGCGTTGGTGGCTCCAGCGAGCGCCACAGTCTCTCTTTGGTGGGGGGTACCGAGGCACAGGCGTGGTTGGGGCACGTGGATTGACCTAGGGTACGTGTGGGGCCGTCTACGCGGTGACGTGTGGGCTATACGAGGGTCCAGCTACGCGATGACGTAGGCTGCGTGGTTCCAACGACGTGTTGACTTAGGGTACGAGGTGTCCAACTACGTGATGGCGTAGTTTACGAAGGTCCGAGTTACGTGAACGTCGGGTTGGCCCTGAACAAGGAAAGCGTGTAGGTGGGGCAGTAAACGAAGGCATTTACGCGAGGAGATCTCCGTCGTGTCTCGGAAGACAAATTTACACAGACGAGACTTCGACCCCAAGTATGGAGTCCGTGTGTTGGTTCAGCACTATACCAGCGCCCAGTTTACAACCTTCTGCAGGAGCGGCGGGGGCGTGGCGTCTGGTGCGAGCGAGCAATATTTTTTTTGGGGGGTCGGTCTCCCTCTTTCCCTGAGCATATGATAATATTACAGGCATGCAAGGGCTCCTCTGATGAGCAAGAGGAGGAAGAGGAGGAGGACGCCATTGTCAATACAGAAACCTTACTCTCCTTCCCAGCTGATCAGATCAGAGAGAGGCAGACAGAGACAAGAGAGACGAACGGAGTCGGACCGAGAGACAGGGCACCCGGAACAGCACGGTCTCCCGCACCTTGTTTTGACCCGCGCGACAAGACGCCGGGTGGAGTGAGGGTCCTGCAACACATGATGTATTGCCGCCGCTTGGCTTCTTTGAGGAGAGGGGCGGGTGTTGCTGTTGGCCGTTGCATGTTGCTGAGGTGGCGTTGTCACACCTCTTTGTGTGTGTGTGTGTGTTTGTGTTGGGAGATCGCTCTGCTCGAGGAGTTTAATAAACAGTCCAAAGGGATGGACAGTTTTAAGTGCCTGTGACTCCTAAGGTATTACATTTGTTGCCTCCCACATGGCCTACAACATGGTAATCGTCACCAACGTGGCCATGAGAATGTTCGCTAAACCAACCCGTCCGTAACTTGGACTTTCATATTTTATAAGTTGTGCTAGCCACCTGGCCAGGACGGCATGACCCCTGGGTATTATGCCGTGACCTCTGACCCAGCCCTTCAGCTTAAGTGGGTCGGAAGGTCAGGCTGTCATACCGCCGTACTCGGGACACGGCTGTATACCCACTGACTCACATTACAATTGTATTTACTTAACTGCAACAGAGGTCAAGCCTCGCCCTGACATATCCCCTGTCACCGGTGATTGATTTATGATTGTTTACTGAAGACATTGAAGACTGAATGAGATCCTGTTATGGACACGAGAGTCAATCTGAAGTCTCCTTGTATAATTTTTTCCCCCCCGATCAAATCGTATTTCCAATGCGAGGACCTCAGACCTCAGGTAACTGCAGTGTGTATTAGCGTATTGAGTTACAGAACACGCAGGTGTGAGGTTTTGCGCGGTTGGAAGTGTCGGGGGTCGTCGATAAACTCGGGAGTGGCGAGGTGGTGTGTGGCGATGGTTGTTAGCACGAAGGTGTGACTGGATGACACTGGATGTGCAAATAGACTCGGTGAGTTGTGAGGTGACAGAATATTGATGGCGCGACGAAAAATAGAGGGTGTGTCAGTGTGTCGATGCGTTCACTTTGAAGGAGTCTGACCGGAGGGCCAGGCGATGCCGATATTGTAAAGAGGGTTCACATGTGAATAGATACGGCAGTAGGTGCAAGTAGCAGTCGTAGGGTAAGCGGTGTGTGGGCACGTAAGCGATGCGGATACGACAAGAGGCGTGTCGGTTACAGAGACGTACGTGAATGAGGAGATGCTGTCCAGTCGCGCGGAGTGGGCCGCCGCGTGTTCCCCAACCTCAAAAATTTACTTCGCCCGTGTGATTATTATGTCAAGACGTACAATGGAGACGGGACGTAATCTTATGTTTAATGTACCTCCAAAGTTGATCTTCTTGTAAAACAGTCGTCTGGGCCCTGTCGAGGCTTTTGATTCTGGCACAGACCAACAGACTCTTGGAGGCCACTCAGTTGTTAAGCCGGAGGGGGAAGACAGTACAAAGTACACCGAGAGACTTGATGCGTGGCAGAGTCTCTCGCGCTGGAGGACGGAGATCGGCTCTCCCGCCGGGGTGAGAGGGAAGGGTTAAAGCAGAGATGCTGCCGTGGACGTACCGAGGGAAGAGAGATTAAAACGCCAGTTGCCCCATCTCCGTTGGATCACTCTGAACACGACGGTACGACCGGCCTTTCACATGACGACGATACGACCCTCAGGGGGTCGTATGACGGCCCCGTTATGTTCACCTGAACACCCAGGGTCAAGTCAGAAGCCCTCAAGGGGGGGGGGGGGGGCGTACAGTTGTACTTGAGGGTCTCTCCGTCGTGCTCAAAGGGTCGTAACGTAATTTTTTTTTTTCTTTTCCTGTAGCCAGGAAATATAAGGAACACCAAGGAGGAAGATCCAGTTTGATTTAATAAGTACAGGTTGACTTTATAAGTACAGGCTGAACTCATTTCATAAGTACAGGTTGATTTTATAAGTACAGGCTGAACTCATTTCATAAGAACAGGTTGATTTTATAAGTACAGACTGAACTCATTTCATAAGTACAGGCTGATTTTATAATTACAGGCTGAACTCATTTCATAAGCACAAGTTGATTTCATAAGTACAGGCTGAACTCATTTCATAAGTACAAGTTGATTTCATAAGTAGAGGCAGATTTAATTTCCAACACAAGGTATTTCCTTTCAAATCTCTCTCTCTATATATATTTTTTATGGAACAGTGATTAAATGTTTTATAAACTACATATTGTAAATTTTTTGATATGAGAGGCATTTTGTAACGGACGCAAAAAAAATGAATGAAAAGGGGAATTTTTTTTTAATGCATGAAATGGAGGATATGAAAAACGGTTTGTGTGTGTTTTGGGCGTGGCTCTGTTGTGTGTGAGGGAGGGGCCCTGTGTTGTCGTGCGTGAGGAGAGGAGGAGTTCCTGCCAGCATTACCGTGATGAGTCCAGCACACGTGCCCCGCTGGACTGGACATCCTTCCTGCAACACGTCTGACACCCCACCACACACACACACACACCTGCACGTCACTGTACGTGTTCACCTTGACACCTGTAAACCTGTTTACCCTGACACCTGTTTACCTCCGTGCCTTGACAGACCTTCCTTGGTGACACCTTGATGCTTCTTCGATACCGTAGTATTCTTAGGTCATGACGCTCGCTGCATGTAATCCCATAGCACATGTACGCTTGTACGGGGCGTGAGTGCTCACGTGCGTGTAGGTGGGCGTTTTTGGTGGTCTGGGCTGGAGGCCTGTCAACTACCAGGGTCGTTAAGGCCGTCAGCATCGAGTTATAACGAGCAGTCGAGTCATTCTGAGACAATAACACGCGACCGCAGCATATACACATGGCCCTTGAGTATACGAATATTATATACACATGGCCCTTGAGTATACGAATATTCGATGGTCTAATGCTGTTGTGGCCTTCCCGTTCTGTACGTGTCCTTTGGTGAGCGCCGGACGCGTCAGGCCATCCTAAGGCGCGAGGCCCTGTTCCCAGGGGCGTGGCAAGTTACGGAGACCGTAACAGAGTCAGTCATTTGTCGTACGGAAGCGGAACAGAGGAGTTGGTCATTAGACGCCCGGCAAGTATCGAAGAAAATGAAGTGGTGAGAGAGAACGAGTCTTAATGGGTAACTGAAGCCGGGCTGCACGTTTTCTCTGCGTGATTTGGAGGGAACGTCCGTTACGAGTGAAAACGAGAGACCTTGTGTATTTGATACCCGGATATTTCTGGTTCTCTGTTGTAAGGCATTTGATGCGGGGAGAAATCGGTATCTGTAATTATTGATCTCTGTGTTATTGGTCAGATTTTCATACTTTTATGACGGCTTTGGCACCTGGGTTTCGAACTCTAGCTAGATCGAGTCATAATAGGGTCAGGTCAAAGGTCGGGGTCGCACCTGGCAGACAGGCGATTATATGTGGTTGTGGTGGACAAGCAAGTGTTATGAGGTTGTGGTAGACAAGCGAGTGTATGTGGTTGTGGTAGACAGGCGACTGTATTGTGGTTGTGGAGGACACAACTGAAGCTTGTTGATGGTAGTGAGAGTGAGGGATTGTCGTGGGTTGGTAAATGCAGGTGAAGACAGCTGTAGATGAGAGAGATTTATTTTTTGGTGGATAGCGAAGATGTGATGGTGGTTAAGGTGGGGTTCTGATTAGAAAAGGTGAGGAGGAGGGGAGGGGCTGCATCTATGTCATGATAGTTGTAGGTAGTTGTGGCACACGTACGTGATGGTGACAGATGTAGGTGGGTGGTAACGCACGACGTTGATAGCTGAGGGTAGTGGTGATGACGACGACGATGATGCCTCCCGTGGGTAGTGATGATAATGGTTCATGGTGGACGTGGTCGATGCGGACGGTGAGGCGAGGCGAGGAGGTTCCGACGATGGACCCACTCACCTCACCCCCCACCACCCCTTCACCCCCAAAGCCACGGTGGCAGAAGGTGACATCAACACCCCGCTAGTCCGAGTCCATCCCTGGCTGGCCCGGTGATAAGAAGAGTGACTTGTCACGCCGAGATTGTTAACGAGTCACAAGGTACCCCTGCATCGGGGAACGCTGCTCGAAGATGGCTCTATCAAGGATACATAAGGTATTAAAAACCGAAATTGTTGGCTCCAGGACAGACAACGGCAGAAGAAGCGTTAGTAGCGTAGATTTGGACAGCCACACTGTCATATTTATGTGTAGAAATTTAAGTGATGATCACCTGCGGAAATTAGTCTGATTGCTGGAGTTATGGAGGTGTTTAGGGCTGGAAATAGTAGTTCCAGTGAGGAGATATGTTTAATAGGAAAAAAATAAAGGAAATATTGAATGATTCTCTGTGGTGTGGTCAAGGATTCGGAAGGCGAGCGAAGAAGATGGTGGTGCGTGAGTTGAACTGTCGATGGTGAGTGGGACGCGATAATAGTGAGGCAGTAGAGTGGTAGATAGTGAGGGAGATAAGACTGAACGTGGAGCAGCGGATAACGGAATATGTGATGCGTAGAACACAGAAAACGGTTTCCTGGATGGTGGGCTGTCGGAGAAGGTTGCGCGAAATAACAATGCAGATCTAGAAAGACTGGAGGAGATAGAGTGGTGAAGGAGAAGAAGAATGGACTGAGGAACCTGACATTTCAGAGGTGAACTGTGGCAAGGAATTCTCTCCATTCAGAGCGGGAACAGAAGGAAAACACAAGGAGAACACTAGTTCAACACTTATGTTGAATTCTTGATGGAACTGAAGATGTGTGTTGCTCGCCTATAGTGGCTCCTGATGACGGCGGTGTGATCAGACCACAACAGAGACACCACCAACCTTGTAGTCCAGGCAGTCTTCCCCATGAAGGAATGATCACTTCAGTTCCATTATCAATTCCTTAAAGCACGTCGGTACGACCCTTGGACACGACGGTACGACCCTTGACTTGCCTTTGACTTGCCCCTTTAAGGGTTCCTGTCTTAAAACCGACTTTGGTTTTCTCAAAGGTACAGACCACATTAAGGATTATGAGAACTGATGAGAGATAAAGACATGACACTATAATGAACCTTTCAGTTATTATAGTTATTATAACTATTTGTAACTGTTGTAAACATGAGCATCATAGTTGTTATGTTAGCTACAACCCTTTCAAGTGTTCTGGGTTTGTTTCTCTCTATTTTACAAGTATCATGGGAATTTTAACGTGCCTTTTTTTATTGTCTTTGCAGGTAAGGAGGCGTGAGGAGGCAATGATGGCTTCCGTAAGGTTATTGTAAGTATAAGTGTTCTGCTGGACCCGT
This sequence comes from Panulirus argus, assembly GCA_038088735.1. Lineage (NCBI taxonomy): Eukaryota > Metazoa > Arthropoda > Malacostraca > Decapoda > Palinuridae > Panulirus > Panulirus argus. Next base: position 6,608 of record JAYMFT010364925.1, read on the forward strand.
AACTCCAATCACCACCCCCCATCCCCATGGAACAGCTGGACTGGGGGTGGGAGGGGTGTCCCATCACCACCCCCCACCCCCCTTGTGGTGTTGGTGCAGGCAGTGACGTCACGGTCCACACACATGTACATAAGCACCGCGAGCTGGCTGGAAGCTCAAACCCTCCCTCCCCCCCCCCCCCCCCTCCCCTTTCTCCCCGTGTGACGTCATGGTCTGCACGTGTAAATAAACACGGCGTGCCGCGGCGCGCCATCACGCATGACGTCACGGACTACACACACAACCACGTGCACAGCCCCACCAACTTCTGCCAACGCTTCGCTATATCGGATCATTCGGTAAATACATAACGTCACCCAGTCGCACAAGCACGTCACAGCCCGTCACGCAGTAGTACTACTGTCGTTCCGGTCCCCTGCTACCGGGGTTGTGAAAGTCCCTCGGTGACGAGTCGTAACCAGCAGTCGAAAGCATCTTAAACTACTTAAAAGGTGTCCAAAGGTAATTCGAAGGTCACAGTGAAGGTCACTTAAATATACATACTGGATGTGTGTACCTTGGCCGCCTCGCTGTGCTTACATTGGCAGGGCTAAAAAATACCAGTTTGCTTTGACCACCCTGTGGCTGGCTGCTCTCTATCTCTCTCTCTCACAACACACACAACACACACCACTGCACTACGTCTCCACAGTCCCAAGTGTTGGGCCCGTGTTGAGATCGAGTCACATAACGCGTTGAATGACCCTCAAGTTCTGGCACGGCGATCATCGCGAACCATCGCTTCCCTGAAGCTGTGATTGGCTGTGGGTATTGGGGGGTGACACCCTCCACATTTTCGTGCTTCATGTCGCCCCCCCCCCCCAATTGAATTACCTGCACACGAGTGATCCGATTAAACCCGAGAGTTTTTATGGCTTAAGTCACCGAATGCTTCTCCCCGGCTCTTGTGTAACTGCCGCGAGTAAACGAACTCCCACACTCCCTTTTCGAGGAGGATCAGGCGCGATATTCACGGACGTTCACCAGCGGGGAGTGAAAGATCGCTATGGTGAACCCAGGCATTCTCAGAATCTCCCGTGACCAATACCGTCATCACCCGTCGTTAAGAGAGGCTCTTTTCTCTGCCGTGACTTTGACTTGGACCCGTGTGTTGGGCGGGTGACGTTGGCGGGCGAAACTGTTGCATCATATCTGCTTACTGCCCACGACGGCAGGCTGACCGACTGTCGGAACGCGTCGCAGGTGCCCAGGCGAGGGTGTGTGTGTGTGTGTGGTAATTACCGTCAAGACAAAATACATTTTACATTAAATTTTTGCTTGACGAAAGTGGGTCTGTGTGGCATAGGTCCTTTGCGACAATATCTGGCCTTTATTTTTTCCCCTCCAGAATTGTTTTATCATCAAAATTTGACGAGAACTGCCTCCACATTTGAGTTATTCGCTTCCCAGGAGGCAGAAAGCTCCAAAGTAGTGAAGATGCTACTGTGATGATGGAAATAGTGAAACTTTTTGGTGTATGGAATAGAATAGAGCAATTATTGTTGTCCGGCATTGATGGGTTGTATAGAATTAAATATTGCAACTCGATTAGTTTAAAGTCCAAAGGCCATACCAGTTGTCATCCGCCGATATCACAGTGAGAGAGAATGGGAAGTCGGAGGTTGGAGTGGAACGGTATGAGTAGAAAACGTAGAATTATGTCCAGACAGCATGCCCAAACATATACTATTTTAACTAAATTTTTTTAAGGTTTTGCTTATGTTTTAAAGAAAGATCATATCATTCTTACCTAAACTGTTTTAAAGTTTAACATATGTTTGAAAAGGATGCCAAAATATAATATGCTAACAAGACATTTTTAAGGTTTTTAAGATATCTTTATCCTTTGCTGAAAATCTTTTTCTCTCAAAAGCCTTGAACTGCCATTAGGATTCATCGCACGACAAAATCCACGGGAGTCTGTGGGACTCGCTCGCCTTGTTCCACACCAGTTGAGGCTAGACCCGTAAAGCAAAGGCGAACCTCTTCTCTTCGGCTTACCTCGATGGGTTGTAGAGGCCATTAAATCTCAACGGATGTGTTGAATGGCGTAGTTACACTGCTGTAGGGTGAGGGAGGGGTTTATGCAGTCCTTGTGTGTGTGTGTGACAGCGGTTGGGTACGGGGTTGTTCTAATAGCGATTTATAACGCACAAGAAGCCCAATATCTGTCATGTCTTCCAGCTGACGGTCCGAGGGTTACACACTACTAAAGTTGGTGCAGTCTGAACACGGTATGGATGCGATTTAAAACAGTAATGTAGTATGGTATAACAAAATATTTCCCTTCGGGCTAAATTTCCTAACGTGTTGTGGACGAGTTTAATACGGGTTACTACAAACAAATTATGATTAAGAAAGGAGGAAGGACGAGGGAGTTCCCGGGAATGTGGTGGGGTTAGGAAGGGGATTCCTGGAATGTAGAAGGAGGAGGAGGAGGGAGTCGAGTTGGGACGGAGGATGATAGTAGGGAGGGGGTACAGCGACGGGGTATGGATGGGTGGCCGGAGTGAGCGAGAGGAAGGTTATCACAAGTACTGTGAAGGTTATCTCCCTACTTGTCTCCCCAGATAGAGCCGTGTGTGTGTGTGTGTGTGTGTCGGTGGTGATGCTTCCTCGATTCTCCCTCACCGTGAGAGCTGCACGCACGCCCTCGCCTGTATACATGATACCTTTTTTTATTTTTTCCTTTATCAAGTCGTATGTATATATATATATATATATATATATATATATATATATATATGTATACTTTAGTGGTGTTACAGGACTCTGCCTGCTTGAGGTTACACCGCGAGTGAAAGAGTCGCCTCTGGCGAGGTTGTGTCACTGGGAGAACAGTCTCGTCAAAGCACCTCTCTCACTCCAGTGGAGTCTTCACATTTTCCCCTCGCACTTTTGAAGTGGAGAAGTCTTGAGCTGCAGGAGACTTCAGAGAGGCCCTTGGTAACACCAGGACTTTCATACGAGTTGCTCTTGCGTGTATTTATGGGGAGATATCCCAGTCGAAACCGTCGTGAGGTATATGTGAGGTAAGGCAAGGTCCCAGACCCAGCTGTAGTGGGTAGGAGACCTCCCAAAACATCGTAAGGTATGCGTAAGGTAAGGCAAGGTCCCAGACCTAGCTGTTTGGGGGGGTAGGAGACCTCCCAAACCATCGTAAGGTATACGTAAGGTAAGGCAAGGTCCCAGACCTAGCTGTTTGGGGGGGTAGAAGACCTCTACTACCGTCGTAAAGTGTACCTAAGAATTCGATAGAAATAACATAACTCGTGTTAATTGAGGAGCACACTAATGTGGGACTGTAGATTTTTTTTTTCTTTGTATTATGTTTTAGTTGTGATCGTCACTGTTTTTGACTTGTACTCTGTCCCGTTCGACGAACCATTCCGGGTTTCAGTCATTAACCAATGCTTTTATTTTTATAATTTTTTTTTTTTACCTCCGGTGGTGCAACACTGATCAAGGTACAAAGGTGGAGTTGCTGTTGGTGGGGTTGGGTAGAGAGGGGCAGATACACGAGTGAACGTCTGGTCCCGTTGGTTTAAGGTTCTGGGGGGAGAGACTTGAGTTGGGCGAAGGGGAAGGTGTTTATGCCTGATGCAGAGACACCCACGGATATCATCTCTCCCTCAGTTTACGTCCTGCGAGTACCTTTGTTCTCCCTCACTCCAACCTTTCTCCCTCTTCGCCACCACCACCACCACACGGTGCCTGCCTCTGTCAAGCTCCAAGAACCTGCGTATCTCTGATAGGCGCTTGATAATGCCCCAGAGCAAAGTTTATTGATTAGGGAACCAATTATCTTCCGAATGACCCGGCCAGGTATTTTTATTTTAAATGGAATTCGTTGGGTAGTTTCTTCTTCTTCTTCTTCTTCTTCCTCGGTTAGCAGAGGGTTATAGTGTACCTGGTGTTTTCCCTACGTGGGCAGGATGCTTGTCCTAGTGTAGCTGGCGTTTTATGTTGCAGTTCCTCGAGGGAAGGAAGTGGGGGTTGGAAGGACTTTTATGAGGATTGGGAGGACCTCATTTTCCCCTTCTGGGACACACGAGACACCGTCTGCCTCATAATACGTCGACCACACGTGGCCATGCCACAGCAGTCGATGTGTATCACCCTACATGTTGAGTGTATATAAATGTATAAATATATATATATGTATATAAATCCAGTCCTTCCTTTGGGTGAAGTGTGGCGACGACCACCGCCACCACTGCTGCTCCCGCTGTGCCAGGCATATCTGCAGCACTCGAGAATTCACCTTTTTTTTTCCCCCTCATTCGAGATAAGGAGCACGCGGGGTTGTCATGTAATGTTATCGGGGCGGGCGCAGCGTTCAGGCAGATCCATCGCCCGTTGCGCCATCCTGTTAATGGGCTCGCTGGTGCTGCTACCTCGCCTCAAAAAAAAAAAAAAAAAAACACTCCTTGTGCCAGGGTAAACAAAACACGGATGCTGTGGAAAAGGAAAGCACACGTGCGTTAAGTCATTGTCTTAGGGCCGAGGAGGGTGTTGTTGGTTCAGGTCAACTTTCTTAAGGGTGTGAATCTTCGAATATCCGCTGTGGGTTCAGCTGCCTCGACATGGCCGTGTATGTAGCTGGAGACGTATATTTAGGGCTTGGGGACCGCTCCTTGGCCTCTTGTATCAGCGCAGAGTAAGACGCTTGAATCAAATGGGTAAAAACACGGGAGATTGCCTAGCGACAGAGGTTAATCCCAGGCCCCCCACACTATCACACGAAGACGATTCCTTGTCAAGAGAGAAGACCCGTAGTTTCCTTGAGCAGCGCAGTTTTTTGGAACTCCCGTCCATCTCTCGTCTTTCCCTCTTCCTTTATAACCTTTCAGATCCGTCTTGAGAAACAGTGACTGACTTCCCTTCTCTTTTTTCTCGTTCTGTATGTATTTCTACCCGAAGTGGCCATTGATTAGGTCATGTTTTCCCCTCACAGAAAATAACTGGACACCTTCCTGTAAGATCAGACTGGCAGAGTCACACCACATATAAAAATGTTCAGACCTGCAGCTTCAAACAGCCTAGTGATCCAGGACCCGTAATCAAGGCACGTCAATCACAGACCAATCTGGAGGGGGGAATTGGAAGACAGCCCCCGGAGGCATTGTAAGTCCTGGTCGTCGTGTTTGACAGACGTAAACAGTAAATATTAGGATATTCTTGAGTTACAGATACGAATAAGAATTGTCTTTTTAACATTTCTTCTGCCGCGAGATTTGGATGGAAATTTATGAGTCTCCTTTCGGCTCAAGACCTGCTAGATTGTTGCGGTGTTGAGAGTCATCACAGGAGATGGTGCTGGCCTGCTGTCGTCTCGGACCACTTCCCCTGTGGTCTGTGCGTGCTTGTGTCCACTTTGAGAGACCACGTCTTCACTAACTGGACGCGCATCGTCAGAAAGACTAAGAGCCAAAGTCGGGCGGAGACTTCTTGTGGGCGGGCGGGCGTATGCAACAAACGCGAAACTGTCCGGACATCTCACAAGTCTTCCATATTAGATAATTGGTCTGTCTAGACATCTTAAAAAGTCTTCCATATTTTATTTAGATCATTAGTCTGTTTAGACGTCTCGAAGTCTCCCATGTTATATTTAGGTAAATGGGTCAGTCTCCCTCGAATTGAAGTAAAATGGCTTTGTTTGACGTGCGACCCGTCTGTACTGGTGCTATAACTGCACTCAGGCTCGCTTGTGCAAGAGGCCAGACGGGTTTTTGTGGGGCTGGAGAGGTACCGACTTGAGTGCGGGTGATGACTGTGGGGCGGTGGAGGACTCTCGTGGGACACAAGAACGACCTTTAGCCGGACCGGACTTTCGACCGGCGAGTCCTTCCCTTCACCCTCTGGCCACGAGTCAAGCGGCGGAAGTAATGAGGATGAGAAAGGAACTCGACGTGCGTGGTGTGTGTAAAGGTTCGAATCCTCCTCTCAGAGGGCATTCTTCGTCGCACACGCACACACCTTTCCCAGTCACCTTCGACACAAGTCTCACCATCGCTGTCACCACCACGTTCACGACCGAATCTCATCATTACGTTCCGTCCTGTTCATTATCAGTATGAACGACCGCCCGCCCCCCTCCCCCTCCCACCCTCCTCCCTCCACCTCCTTCCTAAGGTCATGCTGGCATCGCAATCTGGTTAAAAAAAGAAAAAAAAAATTTTTTTTCTTCATAATTTCTGTGGAGAGGTAATTAATTATAGATGTCCTCTTGTACTTCGTCCCTCGGCCCCGAAGAGACGCGCTGTTGAAAGCGATAGTGGAGGGTAATTATCTACAAATAAACGCAGTTACCATGCTGAATGTGTTTGTGATTGTGTGTGTGTGTTGTCTCTTCAGCGTTGATCTGCGGTTATTGACGAATGCAGGCTCGTTTTACGCCGCCTCGTTAAACACGACGTCGGAAATTTTTGCCCTCCTCTGCGTCTTTAACGTACGGACGGGTCGGCGGCCCAGAATTATCCCGGCATGTTGATTTCGGCCATTCGTAAATTCTTTTCTCTCCTCCGTTCTGTACATATTTACAGTTTGATGCTTTTGTTTACTGTAGTGATGCCAGCTATGTGTTGGAGATGGATTTTTTTTTTTTTCCGAGGTCTTAAATGGCAGTGATTTCATTAGGCCTTTAGGGTGAAGTTCTGCCTCGCGTCTGCCTGATTCGTGCCTCCGTTTGCGTCAAGTTACGTCTGGTGTCCGTAAATTTGGTGTCTGTCTTATATTTACCTGACCGGTTGTGGTAGCTGCCGTCAGCAACCATGGTGTGCTTATAGCAATCAGCGGATGCTGTCTCCGTGGAGATATGCGTATGGCGGCTGCATTTTTTTCTCCCGTTTATGCCGTCATACTACTCTCATTCCCTCCAACTTTACCACAGATATCTTATGGGACCCTAGTCTGCATGTCAAGGCAGTTCTGTTTACAGGTAGATGGCGACGTGTGTGTGTGTGTGTGTGTTCGGGGTCCAGCGTTAACGGGCGTGATGTGTGTTGGACATGGAAAGATACGGACATGTGGAGGCTGGCTTGTGCCTTCCTCAAGTGTATATCTGTGTCCACGCTCCCACCACGTGCCACACGCTTCCTCCCTCCCTCTCCTTATATCTTGACCCCATTACTGCGCCTGCCTCCGAAGGAGGGAGAGAGTATACTGGTTTTAGTGAGGCTCCTCTCTTCTTCCTCCCCTACACACACATACACACTCGCAAAATCCTAACAGTCAACAACACGGAGGCAGTATCCCTCGCTCTCGGCCCCATTGACTTGAAACATAGTTAAGCTTTCGACCCGGGCTTTTATAAAAAGCCCTAATACTTTCATTCAGGTCATTTAATGGATTCTGTAGGAGTCAGAGGCCAGACACAAAAGCATACATTGAGCTGCTGTTCCTTACAGTTTCAGAAAACATGACTTAGGTCGATTTGGGAGCCGTGCAGACGACGGTCACACTCCTGTGAAGGAAAAAGTCCAATCATTTTTACTCTATCTAGGGGTCACGTCTTCGGTTCTTGCCCTGCTCTGAATTTTCAAAACATAATATCTTGAATGTTTTGGAATTCTTATTAATATTGTGGTTGTTTTGTAATTCTAAATCAGAATTCACGGTTTCTCCGTTTCTTGGTTTTGAACTGCATCATGTACCGGAGCTGAGCCGTTAACTCGTGGGACTTTTTTTTATTATTATCATTATTTACATTACACATAACGTTAAAGGTGGAGGTACTCTGGGGGCGGGGGTCCCACGAATTGCATCGCCTGTCTGCAGTGATCAGTTGGGAGATGGTTACAGTGGGGAGAGAGGGACAGGTGAGAGGGGGAGGGAGTGTGGTGCCAGCGAAGCCGCTAGCATGGACGAGCGGTGGTCGACCAGGGCGGCCGTGTAATACGAAGTTTCCTTCATCAAGAAGACGCATTTGCCGGGCTCACCGTCATATATATATATGCTCTCGGGGTCACATGCTTGCCGGTGCAGTGAAAATGACTCTCTCTCTCTCTCTCTCTCTCTCTCTCCCCATGTGTGTGCCACGCGTCTCACTGCTGCTGCTGGCTACCTACCAAGGGACGTTGGAGAGATCAAGCCGAGGGGCGGTTGTTCCTGCCTGTTGGAGGCATTGGGGAGGAGGGGGGGGGATTGGGGGAGAGGGGGGGGCATCCACCTGGTCCAATTTCGCCCGTGGACTCTGGCCCGCTCGCTCATCGACCACTCCCAAGACACCGGATGCACACGTGCCCGCGTGTGCGCGCGCGTGTGGCACTTGGAAGGTGCATGTTTATGTTCTGGTTATCAGCTTCGTAACCTTACAACACACACACACATACACATCAGCTATCACTCGTAGTGGGTCATCATTCGATGTGATATATAGTAATTTATGCCCAGCATAAAATATGCTACATGCTGTGATGCTGATCTATCGCTTCACACCCTCCTCTTCAGGTCGTTTAAATCAAGTCTTTAGAGACGAAAGGCCGTAGGTGACTAACCTCACTATGTGCTCTCCTGTTGTATGTGTTTTTTTTAGCTTTGTGTAGTAAAGTAACTCAGCTTTTGCTGGCGTTTGTCACTTGAAGTATGGGTCACGTTTTCTGACCAATAAGATGGATACTAAAACGAACAAGTTTAAGTTTCTACATCACCCGGAAATGAATTATGCTTTAAAATCCCAGTTGCTTGCCTTACAAAGTTGGCTGGAAATAGTTTTGAAAAAGTGAGAAATCCCGCAGTTTATATAAAGCCCCTAAACTCTACAGTGGGGTTCCCCAAGGAGGTGTTCTTCCTCCAACCTTCTTCGGTGCAAGAATCGTATCTCATGACACTAATTTTTTCAGTTGTATTTGAACCATCTATTAAGGTCAGTACGCATTTCTAATGAATAGCATTTCTCCTGCGAAAATCCACCTTTGCCATACCCAAAGCTTAGGTATAATGATTACATTATACAGCTGCAGCTAAAGGAACAATGAAGCACTCATTCAGAATGTGGGGAAAACTCCATTCCGAACATATTTTCTTCTGGGAGACTTGAATCTACCACACCTAAGGTGGTAACTAACAAGAAAGAGCATGGTTGATGAGAAGCATTCATGTGGCAGTCCAGCTAAGCAGTCATGCAAGAGAAATCTTTTCTTTTGGAAAGTAAGTCTAAAAAGAACGAGTGTGTGTAGAGGAAAATAAATCACTGCTTAACAAAGAACTAGTCCCCGACTTATTGTCTACCGAGTACATCCTTAAATCACGATTCTGATTTTGAGGGCTTAATTCGGGCGAGTGTCCTGCAGATTCAACTTTGGTCAAGAGCAACGTGAAGTGGGTAATCAGGAGCTGAGGTTCGTTTCCTCCCCTTGCAGAACACCACATGGCTAACCGTGTGGTAAAGTCCAATGTGTATATCGATGTCATGGTACTCGGAAACTCTCCACTCGTGCGTCAGAACACATCCCAGAAAGGAAAGAAATGATGATGATAAAAATAATCGATAATAATAATGATAATAATTGATAATAAAAGTAATGATATTGAGCGATGGGTCATATATATTATAGAGCCAGGGAACTGAAGTCATGACTCCATTTGCCTTTCGGCATTCTTTTTCCTCGAGATCATCAAGTTTATAAAGCCAGCCGGAGTTATATTTATTACGTTTTTTAACATAATCGGTGAGAGATTACCTGTTTTATATTTCTCGGCGCTTTTTACAAGCTGAAAGTAGAATCACCCATCCCTCTCTGAACGGAAACTCGACATTCTATTGGTCGATGATTGAATCGTTTTAGATTTTTGTGCAACTGATTTGCAAGATCGTTATGTTGCACCTATTGCATGTAGTGCCGGGGAAGTGTTCACGCTTCATATGTCTCTGCAGTGCACCCGAGACGCGGTACATTCATTTCCCTACCAACCTGAGAGGAGCTAACGACGAAGATGCCGTCCGTGCAGGCCCCTATCATTTGCATGTGGGACGGAAGCCGCAATCCGTGTTTACATTTCACGTCGTAGGGTAGGTGGAGAAAGACATTGTTTGTCTTCTTCAGGTGTCAGGTGTTTCGCACGTCGTGTGAATCAGCGTGTAGCAATGACAGGTGGGGTTCAAGATGAGTTTGTCATGAGCGGGGCGCAACTCGCGCCCGTCCTGTGTTGGGGATCGCACTGCGCTACGCACATAGACGGAAAAAAAAGAAGAAAATAAATGCTCGTTGATAGTGCTGATGTCGTCACGTTGCCGAGTTGCCTCCTCCGTGGGTCGAAGGTCGTGTGATTGGTCGGTGGTTCTCTTCCGGCATGCGGCACTTCATTTCCTTGGAGGTCTGAAACACTCCAGTGTAACGTCTTCTTGAGTTCAGAACTACAGGGCGTGATGGCTTCACCTTCGACCTGTGACCCCCTCCCTCCCTCCCTAAGGGTCTCAGGTTATACAGAAAGGTCGTGACACCATGACCCTAAAAGGGTCGTTCCATCGTGCTTGGAAGGGTCTATTGAAGGGTGATCCGTTAAACTTCATGCGGGTTTGAGGGGTTCAAGTTCAAAATAAGGATTCGGATCCACGCGTTTGAATCACATTTGTAAACGAAGCTGGTTTGGTAGACCCGAGAGAGAGAGAGAGAGAAGGGGACATGGATGGTCGTTTGGGCCTCAGAACTGTCGATATCTGCCAGTGGGGTCATTTAAGACCGTCACCATCAAACAAACCTGATCACCTTCTTCAGGTGCTTCCCTCCACTAGACAACTCGTAGACCTGTACACGCACGCTGTCGGTGCGTGGATGTTTGGCTCCTCCGTTGAAGGGGGACGAGAGAATCGCACCAGGCCAAGATCACGGGAGCTGCTTGGTGGCCCGCCAGAGTCAGGAGTACGTGAATGGTGGCTCCACACACACACACACACGCGACGAGACACTTGGCCAAGGTCTCGTGACACCAACATCATAAACAACACACCAGTAGAAGTAGGTCGTGAAGGCATCGTTGGCGAACGAACGGGGGTTTTGGAAGTGGGAGAGAATTCATGTGGTCCTCTCGAATTTCGCGGTTGACGTGTAAGGGTTTAGTTGATGTGTGCCATAACACCCGGGTCTTGTTATGTCTTCCCCTTGCCGTAGGGGGTTAAAAGTCTCCTTGGATTGAATTATTTACGCGAGTAGCTTGTGGGGAGGTACTGCAAGGGGGACGCTCTGGGATAGAGGTTCGTCGTATCAAGCCTATCCTTTGACAGCAGCAGTACTAGCAGCGGCCGCAGGATGTTAACGTCTTGAGCACGACGTAACGACCCGAGTGTACGATGCCCTGGTCTGCTGACATGACCCTTGAGGATCAGCCAGAGGCCCTCAGGACATCGCGACCAAAATGATCGGTACCCAGCGGGTCAGCATTCCCAGCCCACGAGGAACCGACCCTTGGACCAGACATTGTCGACACGCATAACGTCCGTCCTTATCGCGCTGACGTAAGTCGTGTTTGGCCGGTTTATTTTTTTCTTTTTATAAACAACGTTTCTGTGGCAGAGGTGAGGATGTGGTGAGTAATGCGGGGAGCTGTTGTGGGCTTTGTGTCAGACTGGGAGACCTTCTGTATTGATTAAACCTCTTTCTTGATGTATTTGAGGCTGGCATTGTCGATTAAACCTTAGTTTCTTGTTGAATTTTCTTCCTATAGGTTGGGTGTGTAGTGTTTCCAAAGTGAAGTTTCTGTTGTCGAAAGATTTGTGAGACCTGTGTACATGTTTTGCAATACGTGGCACTCTGTGTCTTATGCAGTTCACCACAGCACCGTGTGGTAGCTGTTGTGCCTGTGGTGGAGTGCGAGACATCGTGTGGTGTGTGATATTAGTATGGAGACTGATTATCGTGAAGATGGTCGTTTCTGTGTGTGGTTATTAGTATATATATGTACTGGTTATCGTGATTGGCGAACGTTTACTGAAGACTTTTTTTCAAAACCTTGTGGAAAGTGAACTCCGATTACCTGAAAGCGTTCAGTCGGGTGAAAGAGAAATCGTTTGACGTGATTCCTCCGAACTGCAGTTGCAATCCTTTCCCTTCGGATTAAGCCTGTCCTCCAGCGGGACATTCCCGTCGTAGACCCATCAGGGACGGGAGCTTATCAGACTGCCACCCCCTCCCCTCGTCACCCACCTTGCTGGACACAACCCCGTCTGCAGTGTGATGGGGTCTCCCGACACCCGTGTTCCCAGGTGCTTAACTCTCACGCATGTAAACATTGCGACCGCAGAGTGGGAAAGGACGAAGCAGTCGAGGAAACACGTTTTTTAAGGTGTTAATGAAGGCGTATACATGAGCTGTTCGGTCTCACTGGAATCCCGAGAACAGACGAACCTTACCTGTGGCAGTAATTGGCACACCCTTAGAAAACACACCTTGGCTCCCCAGTTACACACACACACACACACACCCAACACCAGAGAACGAGTTGTCATTTACAATCAAACGAAAAATTATTAACTGCTTAACTGTCTCAAGACTTACCATTTAAGCCAGTAAGACTGGCATAAAGTGACAAGTCTTGAGACAGTCCTGCAGTTGAAGTCTTGAGACAGTCCTGCAGTTGGGACCCGTGTACACCACTCGCAACGTCAACTAGTATTGAGGGAGATGCACATGTACCTCTGACTACACTCCATTGTGAGCAACAACAGAAAAAGACGGACGATAATCTGAATGCTGTTATCACGTAAACACCACGCAAGCAATAGTACCTGGCGTGTTTTGAAGGGACGGTGCAGTGTGTGTTGTTATCTGTCGCTTTGCCAGATAATCAAAGGGTATGGGTTATACACAGCCTTTTGGAAGGGCTTCCAAGTGTTGTTGACGATAGGTGGCCTGGGCAGGTTCATTGATCCCGGCCTTCGGAAGATATACGTACGTAACTTCTCCGAAACGGGTGTCGTGTACCGCCGTATAGTACAGCGGGAGATATCTCGAGACGCTCTGGCAGCGTTGAGGGAAGAGCTTTGAAAATAGTGATCTGCGTTTGTAAGATCAGAGAATTAATTAGCTGTTTGTCCTTTTTGTTTGCCATGTCTTCTTGGAGAGAAGGTGGACCTCATTCCCTAGCTCTGTGCTTCATTAAAGGTGTTGAGACTTTTTGCATGTGTCACCGCAAACTACCGGAAAACACTTCGTATTTATAGGCTCCATTTACGTGTGAGATGGTTCCGTGTAGCCGCCTGCCATCCGTTTTCTTCGATCGGCCTTGCAAGGGACGTTGAGGAACGCCATGAGCGAGATGGTACGGCCCTTTAGCGGCACTGCCCTTGGATATGACGGCCTGCCCTTTGACCTGTACCTCATATAGGTTCGGGTCAGAGGCCGTGCCGTCATACCGAGGGGTCACACCGTCCTGATTTAGATAAGGCAGTCAGGTGTTTGGTGTTTGCCTTCGTAGCCTGTGGTTAGTGTGGCTGAAAGGTGTTTCACGAGGAGAGTTCGGGGCGTGATTTTAATAGTGTTGAGTTGCAGCGTTCCTGGTTGAAGCGGAAGGCCAGGTGGAGTGTTGGTGGTCGAAGTGGAAGGTCAGGTGGTGGTGGGGGTTGATGGGTATAGTGGAGCACCGTGTGGATGGTTTAAGTGAAAGAACAGACGTTTGTGACGGTGGTGGTGGGGGCGTTTCTCTGGTGGTGTACCACACCAGACCAATATATATATACATAGCTGGAGCACCCTGGACGACCTCATGTCCCGCCAGCAGGATTTCCAGACGGTATATCATAACAAGGGACCGTCAGCAGACCCTTCGGTATGTTGGTTTCAATGCCGCAAGACCCAATGCGAAATTAGAGGTAATAATAAACATGGAGATTCGTGGAGAGAGTGTGGGTTAGTGGTCGAGTCTCAGTGCCTCTGCAAGTTAATCGTCAGCTGATAAACTGACCATCCTTGCAGCTGGACTAACTATGAAGTACAACCTCTTGGAAGAAATGCGAATGTAAACATCTTGGCCTAAGAACACCCACTTCCCTCCTAACCATTCTGTCTTTTCTTTTGATGAAAGAAAACGGTTCACTCAAGTATGCTAATCAAGGATGTGATATAACTTTCTAGTTTTAGAATGTGAGATCACATGATGAATAGTGCCAAAAGATTAACGGAAAACGGATTGACAAGATTTTTTTTTATTTCTGGAAAAATGTGGGTAAAATTTACGTGAAGCTGGCTGAAACGGATGATACTGCGACGTAGGCTGGTCAAAGTCATGAGAATAGGCCCCCTTTGGAGAACAACTAATTTCTTTTTAAGTTTAGAACTTATGTGATCAACTTTGGACGGGCCAGTTAGTTATGCCTCGAGACGACGGGCCTATACCTCGAGACGAGGACTCGTGCCTGTTATCTGCAGAGGATGGGCCTATTGTGCCTCTAGATAAGGTCTCGTGTCTCGCAGACGACAGACGAGTCCTACAGCTCGCATGATGAGTGTCGGCTGTAATCTCCTTGCGTTGGGGCTGAGGAATACGGGATTGCCGTATTTAAGGAAGCAGACTGAGAGGAGTTACCGTCGTGCATGGTTAAATCATCCACACGTAATCCTTTTGCGCTCCCGCCCACGGGAATGAGTACGGGGTGCACAATGAATTTGCCTGCCGGGGTCTTCCCCGGCGCAAATGAACCACGCGCAGTCTTATGCCTGGCATGTGGCGGGGCTCTTTCGTTTTAAATAGTCACGTGAGTAGCGATGAGTACTGATCTGAGAAGGGGCTGATTAAACGAAGGCCTGAAGAGGGTGTTGATAAAGGGTGCCCTTCTGGCGTCCGAGCGAGTGTCGTGATTTGCGGTTGTCGGGGTGTAATGACTGGACAGGAGCAGGTGGTCGGGAGCGAGTAGATATACGATGACTAGACGGTTGAGAGGGTGGGGGGGGGGGTCTGGGTACTCTTTGAGTGTGATGACATGGGAGTTTTTTAGCTGGGGGTGAGTGAGTGTCTCTTCCCTTCCACTGAGTGCGTTACTGAAGCCACAGGAAGGCCCGGTTGGGGGGAGTGCGTTGCAGGGGCCCACAAGTAGTACCGCCTGCCCGGCCACGTCGTGTCATCATCACAGTTCAATCTCTCTCTCTCTCTCTCTCTCTCCCCCATCGTGTTGTATAATGTACCCCAGCCACACCGCTACACCAGAAGCCCACCCCAATCCCTCCCCCCCCCCATTCAAACATTCCCTCTCTTATCAGTGGGAAGATACGGAAGCTCACGTCTAGTTTTTTTTTATATACACAGCTTTAAGCCAGCAGTATCCACCGTCACAGTTACACACACAAACACACATGCACAAAACGTGACATTCGACTGAAATATTTGCTTTTGCGCTGTGGTGGTGGTGGTGTTGGTGGTGGTCATGAAGCCCAACAGAATGACATGCAAGAGATGTAACGCGCAAGACTTACTCGAGACGGATAGACAGTGAACCAACCACTTAAACGGAAGCATCCGTATTGCCTAAGGTCTCTAGAGGGCTCTCGTAAATCGGGAAGCCGTCCATGTTATATAGCATCACGGCATTACTGAACAATAGACTTTTTATTTTCATTGACTAAATTTCTTGGAAATTCCGTAAGTTTCTGACACTCGCAGGTGCTTTTCTTTGCTTGCGCTGCCTGTAGATGGAGAAGGATTCGTCTGTGAAACGTTTGAAGGTCCAGGACTTGGGGTTGTGGGGGTGGGTAGTAGTAGTAGCCATGGTGCCGGTTGTTGGTGAGGGTGTTTGTTGATGATGGTGGTGC
>JAYMFT010364936.1:0-22385 GCA_038088735.1 Panulirus argus
CGTTGACCATCTCTTCTACTCACATATGTATACTTGTGAATATCCCTCTTTTTAAACCAGGTATTCCCAATCACTAAATAAAATAAATAAATATATATAAATTTTGTGGGGACAGGTCTTTCTTTTTCTGTTTCCTGGCGCTACCTTACTGACGCGGGAAACAGCGATCAAGTATAATAATAAAAAAAAATGACATATAAATTTTCTTGTACTCTAGATTATACAGGACTGAAATCATGCATATTTGCTCTTCAGTTTAAGAACTACTGCACACAGACTTTGGCTTTCATTCACTATATGTTTTATAAAAGAGTGATAGGATCAAGATTTTCACATGCTGACATTTTATTTTTTCACCTTGTGTAACAGATTTAAAGATCTGAGGTTGTGGATATGTGTATCAAAGGGTAAAAAGTAATGTGTTTGAAATTGAGATTGATGATCATGTTTTTTTTATTCATCTGATTGTGTCAGGGTGTTATACTGTGGGAATTATTTGTTGTTACATCCTCTGAGAATTAACTATAAGAATTTTGTGTGTAAGTTCTTGAAGTACTTAGCATATTGATATTAAGTTGGATTAATTCCATTATTATTTGAAGAAGAAGAAGGAGTTTAGAGGAATATTCCCTTTTGTAAAAGCTTTTGTCAAAGGACTAATTCTTCAGTTAATTTTTCAGCGGTCTGTGTGGGTGACCCACAGTTTTGATGATTTTGATATTAGTTCTTCTCCTCCTGCTGAAAAGAAGCAACGGAAATATCCCAAAGATCTTGATGCTTTTGCTGTTCTTGAGAAAACAAAATATCAGGTAAGCATTTTTTTTGTTTGATTTTATTGGCTTCTTCATGTCTTGGAATAGTTAGAAAGATTAAGAAAGTTCATTAGTGTAAAAGAATGAAGGTACTGTATTTAGTAAAATATCTTAGGAGTGTGTTATAGATTGTTCTGATAAGCATGAAACAAAAAAGATGAAACCCAGAGAAACAAACAGCTACTGTATATTTGAAATATTTTAAAATTTCACACTAAATAGATTTGTACAAGTATTGCAGCAAAACATAGTAGATTTTTGATGATTAATTACTTGCTCTACTTTTCTGGCTCAGGATCCCTTTCTATAGGACTTGTTTGGCACTCAGGGAGCTGGTCATCTTCAGTGGGTGTAACCATTGGAGAAAAAGTGTTGTGAAGTGTGTATGTCATTGTGAAGTGAGTGCAGGGTAAATGAGGAGCAAGCATCAAATGTCTTTTGTATGTAATGTTGTGGACATGGATGGTGTTCGAAATGCAGAACAGAAAGTGTAACTCTTACATGCCTGGAGATTGTGGTTTCAGATTGGTGTATAAATGGTGGAGTTGAGTTTAAGTCTGGGTGGGGAGGATTGTTGGTTAGTGCTTGTTGAGTCACTACTATGCATACCTGTTCTTGGACCTGTGACATTTTGTTAATATATTTATAAAGGAGTATTAGTTAAAGAGTTAGGCAAGAACTTGCTAAAGAAAACTTTTTAGAAACTATATGTTCAAAATTTCTAACTACTGTATATTGTGTGTATATTTTGAAAGTTTTGCCCTGAATGTTTAGCTCTAACTATAACTATAAAAGCTTGTTCAAAACGCTTCCAGCAATGTGTTTAATATATACTCGAAACTTCTGTGGTAAATTATATTCTTACACTGTACTATGATGTGTAGAATTTCAACTGATGATGAGTCTATGCCTGTCTTTTGTGTTGCTTTCGGTTTCCCATTTTTACTTACCTCTGTGTCCAGGGAGGTACTGTCCTGTGGGTGGATCTGTATGCTCCAACAACTAGAGATGACCTGGCTGTCCACAAGAAGAAAGTGCAAGAAGTCGAGTCTTGGCTGGTGGAGAGCATGGCTGGTATGAAGGTTGGTTTCCAGAACGCAGTGATTGCAATTCCTGTGTAGTAGAATGAATTAGATAATCCAGCAAACATACTTCTCTTAACAGCATTTGACCTTTTGGATCAGATCTTCAAATGACTCCAGAAGTAAATGATAGCTAATTTAGTAAGTCACTATATTCAGATTGTAACTTCATTTGGATGGTCTTCTTTTATTGGGATTTTTGCCAAAAAGAAAAATACAGCTACCGTCGTCCTTACCTTGACCTAGATCTGACTGTCATATAGAGGCAGTTCCCATCTTCACATGATGATTATCTTTTCCATACTTTCTTTAGATATCTGACTGACTTGTCGTATAGAGTTCTTTCTGTTGCTCGGAAGGTGCACAAAAAATTTTGCTTTCAGTACCTTTTCAACCTGCATTATAGGTGTAAAGTCATCAAACTACAGATTATATGCTCTTGTTGACCCTGTGGATAATAGGTAGATAGTTAGATGACGTAAATGATGAAGAGAACACTAATATGTCAGTTTGTGAGGAAAGTGAAGATTAACATGAAAAATATGAATAAATAAGTGACTTAGAGAGTGATTGTAGTGAGGATATGTGAGGAACGTTGTAGCTAATATGGGAAGGTCACCCCTACCACCTTCAGCTGGGCATTTGCATATGTGGAAAAAAGTACGTAACTGCTGTGTCTAATTTTCTCTTTATATAATTTTCTCTTTATATTATATTGGGGTCATAAAGATCTTTAGTGACAGATATGGAGTGAAGAGCTATATTATTTCCAAAGAAATATGTCTTCGTTATCTTCCTCATAAGTGCTAACCAGTCTCCCTCACACTTATTTTTAGTGTGTATAGTATCATATTTCTAATCATATTCATGTTATTCACCACTAGTGCTATGCCTGTGTTTGAAGTAAGAGTATAGTGTGAAAACAAGTTCAAGGAAAAAGGATGCAATATCCTCTCCTCGCCTGTCAGCTACTCGTGCCTATTATTCATTAACATGGAAATTATAGTGCAATTCTTTTTTCTTTCTTTCATAATTGTTCACCTTTTACAATTTCAGTGAGGTAGTACCAGGAACAGAGTGAAAGTAAGTTGAATGAAAAGAAGGATACATACTCCCTCAGTCCATAAGTCCCTCTGCCCCACACACAGCAGTAGACCAGGCCAACACATAGGTATTTAGATAATTTTCTGAGTGTTACTTTTAGATGCATAGTATCATTTCATAAAGGATTTTCTTCTATTTTTTGTATTTTTCCTGTAATTATAGACTCTATGGCTAATACTACTGTATAACGCTTAAGAAGTAATCATTTCTTTTTATGGAGTGCTGTATAGGTATTTTAGAACTATTTTGTTAATATGAAGGCATTTATTGCAATAAAGCCCTAAAAGACAGGTTTCCAGATTCTTCCAAAATTTTAAAGATACTCTTCCTCATCCCCTCTTTCTCGCTCTCATTAACCCTCTTTATATTTCAATTAAGGTCTGACCTTGAGGTGGACTTTCGTCCATGACTGGAGCCTCCATTGTGAATGAAAAAATAATATCAGTATGAGTCCTTTTGCTGTGGTAGTTGATTAAAGTTACCTGAAATTTCATTACCATTATGTAAACTGACTGTACTTAAAGATATAAAAATCCAAAAAAATAAAGAAATCCATTTAATGTGACAGTCAACAGCATTCTGTGATCAAAATGGCCTGACAGACATCCCCATGTGATGCCATATGAGAGCAGCTTTGAGAAACATAAAAGTAAGCAAACAATATGCCAGCCTACCCAAAGGTTCAGTATGTCAGTTTAGTGATAATGCAATACCCTATCTTACCTCAACTTATCATTCTTAGGGGAGGAAGTTCCTGCTACTAACGGGTCCAGCCGGTTGTGGAAAATCTGCCACAATAAGGGTTTTGGCCAGAGAAGCAGGCCTGAATCTTCTAGAGTGGATCAACCCAACTACTACTCCATATGATTCATCTTTCTTGGACCAGGGTGGGTCATTGAAGCTTTGCAGAATCATAGATGTCATTTAGGTTTGAAATGTAGTATATGAAAATTTTCCAAACTGGATATCTTTAATTTCTTTTCTCTAACTCAGGTAGATCTGATAATTTGAATTGTTAGTATGTATCCATTCATATAATGTATACTTAATTGTCTGTTTACATAGTGGCCTGACAAGCACTGTGCAAGAGTGAACCAGTGCAGTTTTGTGTTTTATACAGTTATCAATAAAGTTTTGTGACATCAGAAGACCATGAAGATGAAAATTTTGAATGAATTATCAGAGGAAGACTCACAGTAAATAAGCAGAGTGGAGGGAAGTGACAGTTGTGTACTAAGATTTAAAGCCTTTAGTGCTGTACCAAGGTTGCAGTGCCCATTGTGCACTGAGTTTAAATGGCTGTGGCTGTTTGAGTGGCTAAAAACTTTTTTAGAATTGCCTGTTATAGGGACACACACAGTTTTTTCTTTGGCCACTGCTTAAAGGGTTAAAACTCTCTTAATACTTGGATTAATGAAAATATACTTTATTACTGGTCTCAATCAGGTTTGATTAGAGAAGTTGCCATTCCACTTCATCTTTTGTTTATCATTTGTTTTAGATTTCATAGATATGAGTGCCTAAACCCAATAAAACACTTATATGGCTTGTAACAGTGTTTGAAAATGTGGCAAGCCGTACTAGCTTCTAGGGAATAGTTATGTGTTTTAGTTCACTTTGGAAATGAGTTTCCCTCGCTCATGCTGCTTATTGACTTATGATTACCATAAGGACACACACACACACACACACACACACACACACACACACATACAAAAGTTATGATTGAAAATAGAATGATGTCAACAAGTAAAAGACCGATATTTTAGATTTTTCGTCATGTAGTTCATTTACTTTTAGAAAATGCTTGGGTCCGTGGTGATACTGTAACATCAGCAAGTCAGACGTCACAATTTTGGGACTTTTTTGTTCGTACCAGCAAGTATAGTAGTGTGTGCAATCCAGAGAAAGAAAATAATCTTGTTTGTGTGGAGGACTTTCCCAATGCCTTCCTCAGAGACTCATCCACATTCCATACTTTGCTGAGGTTTGTTACATTCTGGTTTTCACAATTTTTTGTACTGTTTGTTGGTAAATAGCTCACTGTTTCTTGATGGGCAAATGTTTTTCAAAGGTTTTTATAAGCAGTCTTGTTTAATTTTTTCTAATGGTGCATTGTGCTTTTTTTTCCACATTTAAGGCTTAGTATGTTTTCATTATTTTCTTTAGTATTCACAACTGATTCTGCTTTAGTGTCAGAAACAGATGAACACCAGTCTCATTTGTACACATCCATTTATGATGCACCAACACCAAAGCCTGCCATCCACAGCCATGGCCTACATGTAGTTCCATAGTTTACTTTGACTACTTCACATGCCTTAGTTTAATCCATTGACAGCCCTTGTATATCACATCGATCCAATTGATTTTATCCCTTGCACGAATCTTTCCTGAACGTTCAGGTCCCAGTACCCTAAAGCTTCCTTCACTCAGTCCTTTAGTCTCTTTATTGGTCTTCCCCCTCCCAAAGACCCATCCATCTCTGGCACATACATCCTCCTAATCACACCACATAAAAGGCATTTCATGTCCAACATGTCAGTCTCTTCCATTCTTTTTTTTAATCAGGGTCCAAGGCACAGCTGGAACTATTTTACTGTCATAAATACCCATCTTTACCCTGAAAGATACTAAACTCTCTCTCCATATACTCTTCAGTACACCGTGGACCATAACCCTGTAAATACTCTTAACAATTCTATCCTCATCCCCTTCGCTGCAGTAACACTCATTGCCAGAATATCCAGGCTCATTCTTCAATTTCTGTTATTGGAAATTGACAATACCACAAAGGGATGGTTTCTAGGCCCTACAATTTTTACACAATTTTTGGGTTTATATTTTGACTATTGCAGCAGGGTCTTCATTACCACCATGTGTTTAGCTGTAAGGTGACTAAACTGTGCACAGCAGTATACAGTATGTTTCATTCTATCTTGCATAAAGAAAATGATAATTTCAATTATAGATAGAAGAAAATGATAATTTCAATTATAGATAGATGCACTTGATTTAGTGCTGGTGTGGGATAACGGAAGGGGATGTAAAAATTGTAAGAGTCTGAAAAGTTGATGGAAGGATAAAGCTAACGTATGTCATTTCTTTGATGTACAGACAGTATAACCAGAGGAACAGCAGCAGTCCTGTGGTGTTCATAGTTTCAGATTCAACGTCTCAACAGAGTAGTGCCAAGCATCTTTTCCCATCAGACCTGCAGCAAGAACTTTCTGTGATTAATATAACGTATAGTAACTGCTTTTGTAATATCCCTTTCAGTTATCTTTAGTAACTGAAATAGATTGTTGATATTGAATTGAATAATCAAAAAAGCTTGAAATATATATGTATTTAAATGACACAGATTTAGTTTTGATATCCCTGTTTTTAAATATGTTCATTATTATGTGTTAGAATAGGATTAAAGTGTTTAAGCATAGAAAAACCTAGTAGTGAAAGATGAATATTTCTGAAAAGGTGTAGCATGTAATCCTATAAAGACAAGTGAAAATGATATAGTTATTAGATGCTATGATTATGTATCTTTCAGAAATTTTATCATTTAAGGTTCAATCCCATAGCAAGTGGGTTACTTGTGAAGGCCTTGAGTCGAGTATCCAGCATGGAGAGTGCTTGTGAAGGGGGTACAGGGCAACCACTTCCTACCCGTGATGCACTGCAGAATCTTGCTGAAATTTCAGGAGGTGATATAAGAAGTGCAGTCAATGCTTTGCAGTTTGCATCTAAAAAAGGTTGGCTAATATCTCACAGAAGGTATTTATACTTAAGGAATTAAGTGAAATCTGTTAAGTGGAAATAAGAATTATTATCTATACTCAAGAGAACAGAATATGTGGTGTGAGGTAGGTTGATCTTTTAAGAAATGACAATGTAGGAACAAGGTGTGTTAGTAAGCACAGTGTGATTGAGAGCTGACCAGGGTGTGCTGAAATAGTTCAAACATATGGTGAGGATGAACAAAGACTGACTAAGAGGACATGCCTGTCAAAAGTGGAAGGAGTTAGGAGGAGGGGAAGACCTAGATGGAGATGGAGGGAAAGAGGCTTTAAGGTATTGTGGCATAAATATTTAAATGGATGAGAGAAGTGCATAGGATAGAATGAACTGGATCATTGTGATATACATAAGATGACTTGCTGTTAGTGGACTGAACTAAGGCATATGCAGTGTTAAGGGGAGGCCATGGAATAGTGTATGAAACATAACTGTGGATGGTGTGTGCTGGTTTCAGTGTAGTATACTTGCCAGCTGAAGAATGGATGTAAACGAATGGGCTAGTTTTTGTGTGTTTCTGGCACCACTTAACCTTGCTGAGGCATGAAATGGTGAAAAATATGTAAAAAAAAATCTTTATTCAGTATGCAGTCCCCATAATTCTCTTGGGTGAAATAGCTAGTCTGTATACGGCCATTGTCTTGCACATTCTTAGATATTAATCCTCGCTAGCACTTTTTATACTTTTTTACTATATTCTAATTTTATTATAGGTTTTCCTGTCTCTTTCTGTACTTTACTCTTATACAAAGTCTCATCATTCTTTCCGTAAAATGTCCCTCTCTTGTGTATGTAACATATTAGGATTCCATCCCTCATTCTGTCAGCACTGTTATTTTTCCTGCTAAGTATCTTGAAGTATCTTCCATTGCTTTCCTTATTCCATATCCAAATCATAAAGAAAATCAGTAACCACTGTGGTTAGGATTACTATACCATCAAACATACCCAGTTTTGCCTTCAAAGACATGACCTCTCCATACACTCCTCAGTGTACATAGGATGTTTACCCCCTCTACCAACTTGTGATATATTTCAGCAGCCATGTCAACTCCCAGATATCTTAAACATTCTAATTCCTCCACGTTCTCTTCATGCAAACTCACACTCCAGCCAAACTCCATAATCATAATTTTTATTCATGTTAACTCGCAGCTCCCTTCTTTCACATGCTCTTCCAAACCCAGGTGTCAGCAACTGCAGTTTCTCTTTTGAGTCTGCCACTAGAGTCCTATTATGTGCAAAAACCAACTGACACCTACCAGACCCCCCCCCCCTCATTCCTTACATACTTTCCACGACCTTCATGTGTACCTTTCTCACCACCCTATCCATATACAGATTAAACAGCCAGAGTAACATCATACACTCTTGAGACAGACCGACTTTCACCTGGAACCACACCACCTTCCATTCCTTCTCACATACATGCCTTACTCCCTTGAATAAGAATATTTTTCTTGGATGGGATTATTATGGCCAGAGTCTCTAAAGAAAAAAGATGTACTGCTTTCACACTTTTTAGAATATTATTACCAATGATATAGGGAGGGTAATGTTACATCATAAACATATTTACTTTGCAGTGAATGTTGATTTTATATGGATTGATTTGAAGACTTATTTTGATAGTTGTTAAATAGCAAAGGATGATAAAATGAATGCATTTTGTATCATGAAATATAGTTATCATGTAGATTGTACCATATTTTGATTTTTACCATCATTAACTTAAGTGTGATGAAATATTTTATGATAGCGAAAGAATTTTTAAGTTTTTTCATATGGCTCATTATTGTTTGCATGAGTTTAATATTCATTTGACGGATGAAGAGATGCTTAAGATGAGTGAGAAATATTGCAGCACAGTCATATGATTTGGATATTGCATACCCTTTTTGTGATATATTGCAGTATTTTGGTTTTACTATTTATATCAGACGACACTGCAGCAAGGGTTTTATGTTTTGTAACATATGTTGAAATGAAGCGTTTGTGCTGTTTTGTTTAATGATCTTTTTCACTCCACTGACAGATATATATCAGCTCAAGGAGTTATTCACTGGCTCACTGGGGAAGGCAAGGACACTAACCAAAACCAAATCATTTAGCAAGTCCCAGAGTGACAAGAAAGTTTCACTCAAGCCTCATAATGGTGATGGTTTTGCTGCAATAGGAGGGAAAGATGCCTCTCTGTTTCTCTTCAGGGCATTGGGAAAAGTTCTGTACTGCAAGCGTGAGTAAAGTGTGCTGTACTAAGTTAGGATCAGTGATTATATTGATTACTTAAGTTTTGAAAGAGCTGTTTGCAACATGGCACCACTCCACTGAAGTCACCTTTGCTAGAATGAAGACACTTGCCTACATTTATTTTTATATATTTAGCACTTTGGTGTTACCGGGCTCTGCCTGCATGAGTTTACAGCATCAGTGAAAAGCCACCTTTCAAGAGGCTGTTATTGGTAAAATAGTCTTGTCAAGGAAATTCTCACCCCAAATGAGTCACTCAATTTCCTGCTGCTGAAAGTTGTGTAGTCTTGGGCTGCAAAAGCCTCTGGACAGGATGTCCTGGGTAACAAATTGGCTGCCTGAAACTGCATGCATAAACAATGATTCACTCAGCTGACTGCTGCCACCCAGTAGTGATTCACTCATCACTCTTTCCTCTTTTCCCCTTGTTCTCACTGTTATTTAGGTGATAATTTTTTGCTTAATATAATGTCAAATTATGTTGTGTAAATGTCTGTTATATATTTAATAGTAATAACAATAGTGTTTATGCAAGGGGGGCATGTAAGGACAAGGATAAGTGGAGACTCTTTTGTCATGAACAGCCCTTCGATGGAAGTTCCCAGTGGGATTGGGCGTCAGAGATATAGATAGATAGATAGAACAATAATTTACAATGTTTTTAATGAGTGTTTATAAGTAAGTAAGCAGCATGGTGCTGCTTAGGGTCCCTTTAAATCTGGCATTTTGCACTTTCTTTATGCCTTTATTTGATTATGTGTATTCTATAGCTTGGCCCCTGAATCTTATTTAATCTTTTATTCCAGGAAATCAAGAGCAGGGTGTGACTGAAACATTACCAAAACATTTGGTTGCCCAGGAGAGGATGCCACTCCAAGAGAATGCAGAAAGTATCTTTGAAAAAACATCCATGGGGGCTGCTAGTTTTAGCCTATTCCTTCACCAGAATTGTATGGTTTTTTTCTCAGACATAGATAATTTAGGGCAAGCATTGCAGCACTTGACTGATTCTGATGTATTGGCTGCAGAGTGGACAGTAAGTTGATGAGCTTGAATCCGTGCAGAATTTTATTTTGCTTTAATTATAATAATCAACATGATGTAATTTAATGCTAGATTCAATATCTAGATTTTGCTATAGTTTAGATTTTTTTTAGATATGTAATTCAGTGCTTGATTCATCATTTAATTCTCAGCACTGAAAATAACCATTAGTTCTTTCTTGACTAAATAGTGTTTAAGATATAAATGGTTCATAACTTTCTGTTTGTGTTGCATATCATATTGAAAAATACTTAACACAAAGATATATGGTGGTCCTTTCACTGCTTTCAGTTGCATGTCAGTAGTCAGAAGTTAGTGAATCATAAACCTACTGCCAGTGCATTGATAAAGCTGGCCAGCAGATGGTGTAAACCTACTTCATGATTCAGACTATTCAGAATGTGCCAGTTTGGGCCCTCTACACATACAAGTGGTGGGATGTAATTCACAGTAGAAAGTAGAAGTGACTGGTGATAGTTGTAGGGTTCCTTGTCCCAGCTGATAAGAAATACCAGCTGATAAGAAATACAACCAAAAAGAGGCAAAGATTCATACATGCACAAAAGTAAGGGTGTACTGTGCCACATTATGTAATTTTCCACTGCAGTCATATCATATTCTTCTGAGGAGAGCCCCATAGTCCATATGAGATACTATTTAATGCAGTCAGAAAAGGGGATGAGAACCTGTTGTACCTTCAGTTTTCATTGTTTAGGCTCAGAATGATTGTCAGAACTTTCAAAGTACATTTTTTTTTTCATTTGAAAGGGCCGTGAAGTATTAGAAGATTATGCAGCCTCAGTGACTGTACGTGGTCTGATGCATGCAAATAAGGGTAGTACTTCAGGTGGGGCTTGGCGGCCAATCACACGACCACAGTGGTACAGAGTGCATAAGGAATGTCAGCAGAATGCATCTGCCCTGAGGGATGAACACCGTATGGCTTCACTCACCTCAGAGGAACTTACAACAATCATGGTTCCTTTAAAAGCTAAGATATTAGCCGGTAAAAGTAAAGGTAAGTGAAGAGAGCTAAAGGGAGGATGGATGAATTGGCTGAAGGAAACTTTTGTGCACTGGAGCCTAAGTATTTAGGAGTGTGAGTGGTGTATTTTAGATGGAGGAATCTGGATTATTATCAGTTTTATAACCCAGGAGAAATATGGGTTCCTTTCATTGACAGATAACGGTACCATATAGCATCACTGAAGGTGAGTTTTCTCTCATGGTGTAACCTCAAGCAGTCACAGTCCAGTAAATAAAGAATTGGATTGACATCAAATAAGGAGAGTGATGTTCCCTCAGTGGGAAAAACCAGGGCATATGAAATGGTCAAGGTAAATTGTGGAGCAGGTAGTAGGGCTTGGCTGTGGATAGTTGGCTCTGAATTTGATACGTTACACGTGACAACTAAAGACCGGATGTGCGCAAAAGAGACCATTGTTCGTTTGTTTCTGATGATGCATCACTGATGTGAGAAAGTCATTTAGGTACAAAAGAGTATTGAATTTGTTAAAAGTATACAAAACAGGTTTGTGTACTGTGATATATATCAGTGGATATAACTTTTGCACTTACAGAATAGTAGTCATGGGAGATTCTGTGATCACAGTAAGGAGTCCTGTATTCAGTGACACAGTGTCTCATCTTAAGATGCAATGTGTAATTTTCATAACATTCATCTCTGACATCCATACATCTTCATCAGTGTAATTTTCACATTTTGTGATTAATCTGAATTACTTTATCAACCCAGGTAGATCATACATGAATTTTGATAAAGACCCTGGAATCATGTCATAGCTTTTATGTATAATGTACCTTGTTGATATAGTAATAAGAAATTTAGTGTTTATAAGAATGAGGCATGGAATTAACTAAGAGAAGAAGCTGTTAATGTTGACATTATAAATGAATTAAAAAGATTGTATGAAAAAAGTAAAGATAAAGAGATGGGGTTCCACAAAGTTAACCTCCCTTTCCATGTTGCACAAATATTATAATCACACATGAGCTTTATCAACCAGCTGTGGAGGGGGGATGAGCAGCTGCATTGGTTATGAACTTGTCTTCTTGAGGGCATACAGATGAAAACCATCTCAGACATGGCATATGCCAGAATTTCACTTTGATTACAGGGGATGAATATAGATAATGCTATGTGTATTTTAATCCATGTTAGTGCTTGATGTATTAGAAATTATATCCAGGTATATGTGAGTACTACAAAGAATTATGGAATTGAATCTTGAAAAAATGTTAGAATTGATAAGTTTTTCCTTTTACATGTTGTGCATAAGGTGATTAATTATGGATTGGTGTTTTAACTGTCGTCTGAATGTAACCTTGTTTTATGTCATGTGATGCTTGATTTACCCATAGTCTGAGTAGTGCACAGCCCCACTTTCTTGCATCTAGTATGATATCTTACATTTAGGGAGTAGCTCCGTTTCCTGTCATATAAAATTTTTTTATTTTTTTTAGGTGATTTCTCCCTAATCAAGGAAGTGGGTCTCTTCTCAAATGTCCACTTGAAAAATGCTGCCGAAAGACTTGGGGAGCAAGATGCTAATGTCACTATTGCTGAGGATGAAGAGGATGAGGAGGTAGTCCCTAGATACACTTCAGTACCTAGTTTGGAGGTGCTGATCACAGATCAACAGGTTGATGGTGATCTGGATGAAGACTTCAGGATTGAAGAATTTGATGATGACTGATGGTCAATTATTGTTTGATAGTGACTGTAGAACTGTATAGAAATATATATTTTTATAAGGCGATGTCATGATTCTGTAATTATTAGATTTTTTTTTTAAATGTCATTCTTCTACAATTATTTATTCTTATTTTACCTAACATCATCTTGCCTCAGGATTCCGTTCTCAAGGGTTCCTGCAGTGTTCAAGAAACCAGGCTCGTCCACTAGGTAGGGCCACAAGTTGAAAAACGTGGTGATGCTGTCTGTTTGTCTTTGTATCTGTTGTTTCAAGTAAAACACAGCTTCAAGCTCACCCCAGCTGTGTGTACTGTTATTGTGGTGTTACTGGACTCTGCCTGCTTGAGGTTACACCTCAAGTGAAAATTCACCTTTGGTGAGGCTGTATCACTGAGAGTACAGTCTTGTCAAAGAGCTTCTTACTCCAAAGGAGTCTACATTTTTCTGTGACTGATAATTATCAGCCTCAGGCTGCAGGTGCTTTTGCTAAGGTCTTGCATAACACAAGGACTTGCATAGAAATTGGTTCTGGGACAAATATAAATAGACAGAAATAGATACGATTGTTATGCAACCCCAGGGTCCCTTTAATGGGGCACCAGCAGCTTGGAAGCTGAACTCAAATTTTATTATATAAAGCATGCAACTTAAAAGTAATTTTTAATGAATTTTCAAGAAAACAATGCAAAATGCTTCATAGGCATGCAAGTGCAAGTAAATGTAATGACGCTTATTGTGATATTAGAACATGGGTATTAACTTATGAATTCAATGTAAATCTTAAAAAGGGATTTGTCTTAATCATTAAAATTCCACTTTATCTGCAGCATCACTTTAAATAATGTTTGATTACATTAGCTTTGGTTAGGTTTCATGGGTTTGTATTGTCTTTTTTCCCTATTTATCTATGGTAAAAAAAAGGTAACCACCCAAAATAACGTAACCAAATCTAACCTGACATTCACTAAAGTTATCAATTCAAGTGGGCATTACCAGACTCCACCTACTTGTGGTTATACCATGAGTGACAAGACAACTTCATTAAGGAAGTATCACTGGAGCACAATCTTGAAGAACTTACCCCTTAAAGGAGTCCATTCTTTCCCTGCTATTGATTGTAGCACAGCCTTGAAATTGCAGGATCCCTGGAGAAGAGATCCTGGGGTTACAAAATGATAATGATATCAGGTATATAAGAAAATTTTACCTGTAACTCATCCCATATTTTGACTTTTGTTGATATTTAGAATTAATTTCACTGTGCTCCTAAAGTGATATTGTACCAAATTATTTCTTAATTCTACTTTTCTCGTATGTATTAATTGAAAAGTAAAGCAGAACACACTTTGAAATGTTGAAGGATAGAGAGAATTTCAGGTAAACTTATCTTTCTGTCTTGTTCCTAGATATGGACTAGATTTATTTTGTGCCGCTTTGGTAAACTATACCAACTGAACCAAGTGTGATATCCACAAGGTTATTTGTTTATCAATTGATTGTGTCAATAAAACTATTTATATTGTATCATATTAGTCTTTTATACCTTTGTGATGCAGTAAAACTGACACTGTAAAACTCTCTGGAGACTTAATCATGTTGGTGAAACAGATGCCAGGAGCCAGGGCACTCATAGCCTGGGGCTCCATTTTCTTTGTAGAATCCTTGTCAACAGGACCTTGCAATCTTAGGCTATTGAAAAGAGGACTTAGATATGCACAGTGTGAATGCTGTTCCATACTTTGGTGGAACTTTTTTGGTATCATAGGTTCATGAATTAATTCACGAGCAATGTTTTTTGAAGCAATTACTGGACACAGCATTAAAGAAACTTTTATATATTGCTACTTTGGCCATTTTTCAAAACACAATTAGAAAGGTGGCTGTCTGATTGTTTGATTATGTTCTCACCTCAGAGACCTACCAATTTAGCTGGTTCTATGTGTCATCTTTCATTAGGGTAGATGTGATAACAGCTCATCTAATTCCATAATAGTTCCTTTCATCAGTAACTGGACTTTTGATACAGCTATTTAACTCCATGAGTTTCATGACCTAACCCATGAGTGTCATGGAGGTAAGGTTGCTACTTTGCCTCCATCTTACAAAGTAGTATGATGCTGATTGGATGAAACGTTCATGGCACTGTGTTGCTGTAGGCTGTGTGTAGTAACATTTACAGGAAACTACATAATTAAGACTATAGAGCAAAAGTTAAATGTAATTAATACTACTGTCTCAGTTCAAAATGAACTTGCAAACATGTAGTTTAAAAACTAGACAGGTGCTTCATGAAATACTTGTCAACTGCAGCATAGTATAGTTATTGGGAATGTAATAAGAATGGATAGATGTATTGTCTGGAAAATATCAAAAACCTCAGTATTAACTCCCAGTTTCAAAGACTGAATTTTCTTCAAGTTATGAGCCAGGTTATGTTTCAGGTTAAGCCTTTTTATAAGGAGCCTTACTCAGACAATCAGTTTTGGGAAACAGCTGTATTAAGTTTCATACCTGGTATAAGCTATCAATCTAAGCCCAAGGTTAAGTTACAGATTAAAATGTGAATACCAATGATGTACAAATAAATCATTTGGTGCCTGCCAAAAATTTTTCATTAGTCATCATGTTTAATGACATTTGAGAGACTGTGGAATGTGATTTTCATACTATCCAAAGGGAGATTACCGTGAAATTGACCAACTCTTTATGGCACTAATTCACCAAAAGTAAGACCTGTAAGTGATAGAGTAAACATCAGCTTCTGACATAACAACATAACCTTTAAAGTCAAGGGCAGTTCCTATTTGTAGAATACACTGACCTTGGTATGGTGCTAAAGGTAAAATCAAATTAACAGATGTGGATGCAAGACATAGATGTCCTACTCATATCTGCATGAGTAGTTACATAACAACATAACCTTTAAAGTCAGGGGCATGAGTAGTTACATAACAACATAACCTTTAAAGTCAGGGGCAGTTCCTATTTGTAGAATACACTTACCTTGGTATGGTGCTAAAGGTAAAATCAAATTAACAGATGTGGATGCAAGACATAGACGTCCTACTCATATCTGCATGAGTAGTTACTCAATGAAGCATTCGAATTTCAAGTGTGCTTGACGATAAGCTACATCCCTGGCTCTGTGGGAAGAGGGCTGGAGCAAACACTAAATATATCCATAATGTTACTCTTCAACAGTGAGTACCCATTGCCCACAATGATGTTTAGGCCTTGGCATATGTGAAAACCCAAACAGGAGATCTCTCAGAAATCCTGAGATTCCAGGGGCTGCGGCGGAACTCAGCGGTGCAGCTGAAATTGGAGGAGAGAGCCCTGGTTGCATTATAGATGACCCAGGAAAGCATTGCAAGTCCTTTGCACTCGAGGGCCCCACAAGTCTCCCTTTCTCTCTCTCGATCATCACTGTAGTAGGATCACATAATGTTTAAATGGACCCCAGGACACTTTATGCAACGGTAAGGTAATGGGGAAGTTACAGGTGTGATGTAACTAGTCATCGGTGCTAAAATAGGTCATCTCTCTCCATAAACCAACGACCATATACGCTTCGAGGGTGTGTATGGACGTAGAATTAACTTGAACACTGAAGATGCTTCGATTGGTGTTTACGAAATGAAGTTGATGGCCTTAATGACCCTTGCCATCGTCTGGTCATAAGCCTAAACGACCAACCAACCAACCTTTAACCAACCTAAACAAACCTAAAGCAGTAAAATAGCGCTTAAGCCGCACGTGCCAGGAGGCCCAGATACTGAAGGATTTTGGTTTGCAGTGAAAGAGAAGTATTTACAGAGAGAGAGAGAAAAAAAGGTTGAGCGTGATTTGCAATACTATAGTTTATTCTGCGATTTTGAACAAAGGAACGATGGTGAGGGTAATGATGATTAGGAAACTGTTGCAAGTAAGACATCCCAAGCACACCCGGAAGACCGTAACCGTTCAAGACCTTAAAACTATCATGTACCCATCCTGACGGCAGCCCCGAGTAATATACTAAAATAAGGTAATACTTCCAGTCTCCTGTGGCAGATATCCGACAAACAGATGCTGCCTGGTTGGTGACATATTCTGGAACCCTAAACCAACGTAGTGGAGATTACGGGGCATGGAACTTTGTTCCGAAAGAAGAAGGAGGAAGAGAAGACAAAGAAAATAAGAAAAAGAAGAGGAAGAAGAAAGATAATCCTAGTGCTACGAAGTCGAAAAATGAACTTCTCTCAAACTTTCTAATTATATATAACCGCATCTGAGTAAACGCATGAAATTCCGTACAAGTTTTTCAAAGAAAGACATACAAGATTTCATTCGTTATGGAGAGTCTGATCACACTTTACCCTGAGGCCACAGTTGCTTCCTGTACTAATGACTGAAACTTGTTGGGGAAGAAAGATACAACTTTGGAGGCTCCTCTTATAGCCATCGTTGGATGATGGCTTCATGGTGGACAAAACGATGTGGCAACGAGGCTCGAGTCCAGACAAGAACAGTGACCGATGCACATGCTTCTGAGTTATATACCAGTGGTTCCCAAAATTTTTTCTGCCATTTCCCCCTGCACCCAGTTCAACCATCCAGATTTCCCCCTTTATGTGTACGAGGGAAAGAGTAGTCAAAACACACTGTGACTATTTACTAATTCATTTTATTTATGCTTGAACATGAACCGAACCTGGTAGATACGGCGCCGCCCATTTACAACTGGCATTCTCTCTCTCTCAGGCATGAGAAAATCCATCTGAGATTTTTTTTATTGCTAATAGGCAGGGTAATTATTTCCCCCCCTGGTAGCTTTAAATTTCCCCCCAGGGGGAAATTTCTCCCAGTTTGGGAAATGCTGCTCTAGACACTAAGTAACTGTCGCTCTAGACGTGCACTCCTGTGCGGGAGGCCGCACCTCGCATCGACTAACCAAGTTCCGTTGTGGTCGGTCAGATTAATTCAACCAATTCGTTGGTCACTCTGTGTAATTGGTACTTGACGCTGCAGTAGGACTGAGGAGCGCTGTACTCCCTGAGGACGATTTGTGAGCGTCTTGAATACAAGATCATGGCGGTCGGAGATGAAATAGATCTGTATTGGCGATGAAGAGTAGCCAGAAGCGTAGTCATAACGCATACATAGCAGTTCTCTTTTGGCGGCGATAAACCCCCTCGCCAGAGTGGCGTCAGTGGACGGACGCTCACTGTTTTGAATCCCTCCTGCACTGGACGTCCGGCGGAGATGATAAATAATTATTAGCACATACTCTGCCAGTTAGTAGTGGGTGCGCATTGTGAGCTTAGTGTTGCTCTCAAAAAAAAGAGAGTGACATTAGCGTAATTTTGGTAACCGATTAGATTAAAATTTTCGTTTTGTTCCGGCCTAATTTGAACGTAAGTTACGGATGTAAGCTAATAATCACCCGTGCAAACACTGCCACGGCCACACCGCTCGGATGTTGGTTACGCCTGTGTCCACTGGTCACGCTATGGTTTAGAGGACTATGCTAACCTAATTTATGGAGTGAGAAAACCTGTTGAATAATGTATATCGCTCTCTGGAAGAAGCTATGGATTCAGCTGGTATAGGACTCTTTGTCGACGTATGTCCAAACTTGCCATATAGGAAAGATTGAATTAGCTCCTTGCAGCCGCAGTGTTGGAGCCACCGAAAGCTTTTTTAAGGCCGTATAATAGATAGCTATTCTTGTTTTAGGATCGCCAAACCACTTTGACTGTACCTAACAGAAACTGAATCCACGGTTAGGTTTATGTATCTTTAGGCATGTATATATGTGTATGTATTTTGAGATCTAATGGCTTTCACCAGAAAATACAATTAATTTGGAATCCTTACCACTTTTCAGACGTAAATTAACCAAGAAAAAGTCACTTGTAAGGAAGAATTTGAGGATCGTCTTCTAACGCCGTTCAACGGAATTTTGCCGTGTTAACGCTATCGCCCTCACAGGAAACGTGAGCTAATCTTTATGGCATGTAGATTGCCAGCTTGTACTGTGAGTGGGTTGCAC
This sequence comes from Panulirus argus, assembly GCA_038088735.1. NCBI lineage: Eukaryota > Metazoa > Arthropoda > Malacostraca > Decapoda > Palinuridae > Panulirus > Panulirus argus. Next base: position 18,838 of record JAYMFT010364936.1, read on the forward strand.
ATAATCTTTATGTACTGAATGTTGGTTCATCTGATGCTCAAGACTGTTGAAATAAAGTGAGATATAATCACCTACCACCAGTGCCATAACGAAAGCGTAATGTATTGTAACGACCGTTTAGATTGTAATTATTTCCAGTACATAATCGGTGTTGGAATTATTTCACCAGCTGTTCGATGATTTACTGATGTAACATCCTGATTTATTTAATGTAGCACAGTAGCAGGCAGAGAAAGAGGTGTTCGTGCAGACTCAAAGTAATGATTGCTATATGATGGTATCAGTTTGATTTATGTACCGGGGCTCCTAAGATATCGCTCGAGTCAGAAAAAAATAATAATGAAAAATCTTATTTTTTTGTGTCAATTCGTCGCGTTCGCTAAACTGCCTGCCCGTTATCAGCGCGTCGTGAGGGTATGCTTAAACCGCTCGTTATCAGCACGTCGTCGGGTGTGCCGGAACTGCCCATTAATAGCGGGAGGTGGTGAGGTAAGTGGGGCCGTCACGGTAGAGGCTACGCTGAAATGCTGGATCAGCGGTGGCGTGGACGAGGGTTATAATTTGACATGAAATGCGGGTTGATTTTTTTTATTTAAGAGGGGAGCAAAAAAGTTTTTTTTATTATTATAAATCCTGTTAGAGTAAGTCATTAGATTTTGAAAGAAAATTTACTTTTCTTTTTTAAGAACAAAATGTTTTTTCTTTCTTTTCTTTTTTTCTCACCCATGGATGAATTTTAGAAAAATAATAGCGAAATTGTGACCGTAGATTTTAATCGGAATAGACTTACAACTTGACACATAATTAGTGATTGCCAAAGGAAATTGTTCTCTATTAAGACATCCTAAATTTCTGCTGTTACTGATCGTGATAATGCTGTTAAGACTGTTAGATACGTAAGGGAGATATACGTATATGAGTTGTAATGAGCCTCGTCTTCACAGGTACTGGTGCTCGGGTCAACACAGAGCTAAACTTAAGGTAAGACTTGTTTCGTTGTACCAAAATTTTCCCAGTGATGTGAACTCGAGGTATAAACTTTTTTATGGCCGGCGAGAACAGCAGACCAAACAACCTTTTTACCGTTACTTGAACTTCTACCCTTTGACCATGACTGTGTGACCCTTGGGTACTCCAGCCTTGGCCTTTAACCAGGTTAGGTCAGAGGTCAGGCCATCGTAGCCTAGGCCCGTACCCGTGTAGTAAAGGGCAAAGCCCGGTTTAGGTAAAGATTGAGACACACTGTGTAACACGACACGCTGAAAAGTGTGCTGTTGAAGTGGACGGTTCGAGTCAAACTGTCTTTAGTTAAGGCTTTACCCTCTACTTAGGAATTAATAAACCGGTAATAATCACGAGAGGGAATCGCTAGACAAAGTAATAACTAACCTGACGTTTATCTCTGAAATAATTGACGTTTACGTCAGCTCTCGTTAGTGCCCCGAATGATTCCGTTAAGGTTGGACAGACTCGTAGGGCCAGTTGTTGTCTCGTCCTCGGACTGGAAAGTGTGGTACCACCAGGGGTTCCCTCGTCATCGGGTTGGGCAGTCTCGTAGGGCCAGGTGGACTGTCTCGCCTTAAGGTTGGACAGTCTCGTAGGGCCAGGTGTTTTGCTTCAACGACATGTTGCACACCATCTCAGTATTCGTGTTCTGTCTGTTTCTGTAAGTTTACACAGCCTCGCGACCGTGTTTGTGAAATGCTGTGGCGAGGCCCTAAGCATGCTTCCCTGCCAAGGATATGGAGGCTTAGAGTGAGAGTAGTAAGAGCCTGGGTGCGAGAGGTGAGAGAGAACGTGCGACACAGGAGGGGAGAGGAAAAGAGAAAGAGAGCGGGAAGGGTTTATTGGAAAAGAATGAGCGAGGGAGCAAGGTAGATCAAACGAAAAGTTGGTGCAAGTCAGAGGAAGAGAGATAACGAGGGAGGGAGGGAGGGAGGGCCTGAAGAAGAGGACAGAAGAAGGGAGAAAGAGGAAGTGGAGAGGAGAGAAAGGGAGTGAGAGCAACAAAGGAATCACGCCCACGGGACCCTCGCTCTGTGCCGTTGTCGACCAGTTCTAACCAGTTTCCTCGGCCTGTACCCAACACCCCCGTCACGTGTGGCAAAGGGGCCTATGCCACTGATTGAGAGCGTTATTTCTGGTGGTTTTTCTTGACGTGCCCGAATCACAGTACTGAGAGTGGTTGCTTTTCAAGTCTGTTCTGTCTGTATAGTTCTGGAGAAGGTGGTTGGAAAGCAAATAAATGGCTACCAGCAGAGGAGAAATGATCTAAGTGAGACGTAAGGGGTTTTAGGGAAAGGAGGTCATTTGTAACAAACCCCCAGGATTTCTAGTAGAGAGTGAGCCCCTGTCTTGGACAAAAGGGAAGGCTGGGTGGATTGTTGTATCTGCACTACGAGAAAGCATTTGACACTGTAACGCATGGAAGGCCGTTCAAGAAGCCGGATTACTTGGCAGGGATGGGGGGGGGGGACTCCCACAGGGAATAGAAGATTATCTCTGTGGAAGGAAACAAAGGACGCATGTCAGAGGACTAGTCTCCCACTGGGTTGAGGTGACCAGCGGAGTGCCACAGGGTCCTCTTCTGGCACCACTATTCCTCTTAGTTTGTATAAAATACTGACGAGAAGGTTTGGACTCCTCCTTGAGCATGTTTGCAGATGATGCAAAGATCACGAGGGAATTGGACAGAAAGGAGAATTGCATCGACTTAGAAAGACCAAACAGACTCCAGTGTTGGTCTGATCGTGGTTGGTTAAATTAATCCCGAGCAGATGTAAAGTAATAAGGATGGGACAGTGAAAGAATGATTATCTTGCAGGAAATAAGCCTTAGGATTATTTTGTGTGTGTGTGTGTGTGTGTGTGTGTGTGTGTGTGAAAAGAACTCTGGAGTTGACATCATGGCTCACCTGTGGCCGGAGTCCCTCCTTAAGAGAACAGGTAAGGAGACAGACTGTCTTGCGACAAATATCAGAATAAGGGAATATTTAGCTACTGTTCATATCCTACATAAGGCCAAAGCTGCTTAAGTTTAGTTTCTCCACCTATAGAAGTACAAAGAGCAAATGGAGAAGGTCCAGAGGAGGATAACAAAGATGGTACCAGAGTTGAGAGAGCTGGGTTACAGGGAGACGTCATTGGCTTTGAATTTGCTAACCCTAGAAGAGAGAAGAGTAAGAGGTGACTTGTCAGATCTTTTCAAGTTTTTAAAACGGGCAGATATCGAGAGACGTAGAGAAACCTGACGACACAGCAGGAAATTAAGCAAGAAACGTCTTAAAAAGGATGTAAAGAAATACTTTTATACATCATAAATGGTGGGTGAGCGGATTAAAATGACTGAGGATATAGTTAGTATAGACAGCGTTCGTAAATCGAAGAAATTGTGTGACAGTAGAGAATGTACAAGAGAAGGTGCTGCACGAGTGTAAAACTCCCTCCTCGTACAGTACAAACTGGTAATTTTACACTCACTCACTCACTCACTCACTCACTCACTCACTCACTCACTCACTCACACACACACACACACACACACACACA
>JAYMFT010364947.1:0-22384 GCA_038088735.1 Panulirus argus
GTACATATTTAGACTTGCTCGCCCCCATCCACTCCCGATGCCACCCCGCCCCCCGGGGAAATAGCATTGCCAACCCCAACGTACACAGAGCAACACTGAAAGTTCTTCCAGTGCAGTACCCTATTCATGTGTTCAGTGTTTATATTCTTATCTTTTTGTTCTTGGTATTTTATTCTTCAGAGCCAAAAGACTGTGAAGGATAAAGTTTGGATGTTGAAGAGACTAACAAGAACAATGCAAGGGGAATGGAAAAAGTTTGACCGCATTTTAAAGGAACAGAATCGGCGAGCTGAGAGAGAAGCTGAAGAACAGAGGAAGATGGATAAAGAAATATTAGAGGTATGTACCTGGTTAGAGAATATCAAGTGTATTGGAAATAGGTTTTGTAAAACATTTTTTTTTGGATGGGGTTCTTTTTTCAGACTTTTTTTCGTGGGCTGGCAGGATAGACTCAAGATTTGGTGGGATTTGGCTGCATGACGAGTGCATTATCATGGTAAAATGAGAATAATCTTTACTATCCCCCTTGCCTCTATGAATTGGCAGTGTGCAGTCATTCTCCCAATATTCAAACACCTCACATTGAAGCATGCATATACTGAATATCCTGACTGACCAGTCATAAATGCTGTCAACCACTTTCTTTAGAAAATCAGCTGTAGTACCATCCACTCCAGTTACTTTTCCATATTATATCTCATGCCAACCTTTCATCTTTTTCTTTTTGTCTCCAAACTATGTATGCTAAATGTCTGTCACTGTATATCTCTCATGTATTTTCCAACTGGAACTCCCTTGAGAGGATGGCCAGGCAATAGACTTTCCATAACTAGTGAACTCCTATGCCGCTTCTTAGCCTCTGGTGCTTCACCCTTAGCACACTGCTGGTAGAGGGAAAGTCTAGTGCAGTGTTTGCTGAGGCTCCTACCTAATGTTCCAACTGACTACTACTTCTTTGAATGTCTCACTCTACATACCTACACATCCCAGATGCCTGACATCTGTCAACCTATTGCCTACTACATTCATTATTCTTTCAAAATACTCACACCATCTCTTTACCTCTTCTTTGCCTGTTACGACTTCCCCAGCAGCTCCCCTCCTTGATGCTCCCATTTATTTTGTTGCTTTACACTAACACCTACTCCCAACTTGTTTTCCTCACCCTTGCACCTCTCTTTTTTCTTACACGAACAAATTAATATCCTCATCCCACTCACTACTCATTACTCTTTCAGATGTGTGCATCCCACCTTCTGCATGCAACATCCTTCACTTCCATGCTTCCCTGAATACCTTCCATTCCTTGCCTGTATTCCCCTGTTTTGTTTACTCTGAGCTTTTTCCAATTTTCACCAAATCTCTTCCGGTATCTCCACGCACATGCCTCTTTTCGAAGCCCACTCACGATCACCACTTTCTTCCACCTGCCTCCCACCATTTGCATGCCAGTCATGTCCAGTGGTTAGGACCGTAGCTTATAAAGTGCACTGAAGTGTGTGCTGGGCAGTTAAGTAGTAATTGCTCCTTATCTTCATTGTGGTAGTTGCATCATGGGGATGAATTGTCTTGGGATATGTTGAAAATGTGTTTATATTGGTGTAGGGATGAGTGATATTGGGAACATAGATAGGAAAGTGTGACTTATGTTTGTCTAAGGAGTGTTACTTCTAATGGGTATATGTTTGGTTAGGTAGAGTTTAAGACTGAATTAGGAGGGCATTTGTTTAGTGCTTGATGGGTTATCTCATTATGTATGTGTTTTGTTGTTGTTTTATTTGTTGGATGTGGGGGATCTGTGGGTTAAGTTTGATGAAGCGTGAGGCAGGGGTGAGCTTCTTATTTTTTCTTGGGGTTAACGGTTAGAATTGGATGCTACACTTGTTGAAGTGGGATTTTATTTGGAGGATCTTTGTTTCACTGTGTAGGTGTTAAGTGTTTACAGTTGCTAAGCAGCCAATGATTGTTCGAAGTGCACTCTTTTGTGTAGATTGTGGGTTTATTATAATGCATATACTTTTGAGAGGGTGGAAGATCGGGCAGGTGAGGTATAGTATGGAGTGGAGTGGATGGATTGTTTACATAGTATGTTGTCTTTTTTTTTTTGTCCAAACCTGGTGCCAGTTAGTGTTCTAAGGGCATTTAATTTTTGAATGAATTTTATGATGTTTTTGGTTTCATTCCTTTTCCTAATATTTTAATGTTAAAGTTTGTCAAATGTTCCTTCCATAAAAAATTTAGATCGTATTTTCTGTTAAATATAAAACATTGTTTGAACAGGTCAGGAGACAGCAACGTAAGGTCAACTTTCTCATTACGCTACCTGAACTTTATGCTCATTTCATGAAGAATAAGATGGGGTCAGTGTCAATGGAAGATGAAAACACAAGCAGCATTTTGAAGCAGTTAGAGGATGACAGCTCCATGCCTTCATCTTCAATTGATGATTATGACTGGTAATGCCTTCTGTTTGTTATCAAAGTTGTTAGCTAATAGTTAAGTCTTATTTTTCTCCATAAAACTTGAAATTGCTAGATATACAATGAAGGGAAATGCATTGTTTAGATATTATGTGACATCACATTGCCTTAATTATTGTACAGTATAATTTTTTCCTTGTTATTAGATGTCACATGTATATATTATTGGACATCAAAAGAAGAAGAAAAGAGAAAATTGAGTTTTATATAAAGAAGACAGGGGAGGAGAATGGCAGAGCCAAGGAAGGTGTGCAAAAGGTTGATAGAAACAGTTTTTAGGATCATTTAAAGACTGTCAAATAACAACTATTAGATTATAGATGAGAGGGCAAGAGGCTTGTTTTGTAGAAATTAGCACTGTTTTGTTAGTCATACTGGGTAGATGAGAAGACAGTGGTGTGAAATTATATGATAGAACAGGTGCTTATGATAAGTTTTGCAGTTTTAAAGAAAAAGAACAGATGCAGCATTTAGAAATGGAGAGGGCCTTTTAAATGTGAAATTAGAATGCCTTTTGAAGATGACTTTGGAATTTTAGCTTTACATTTTTTGTGTGTTTTGGTTCCTGGACACTTATGTCATAAAGTGAACTTCATCTTTAAATACACTCTGTAGCAGAAGCATGCTATATTCAGTTTTCTCTTTATGCCTATTCCAGACTCATATATCTCTACCTTCAGTGATGATTCTCTTACTAGGTTTATATCATTTATGTATGACAGTTTACTCATAGGTGTAACATTTTAACTTGTAATACTTACCTTACCTTCCACATCTAACTAGATAGATATTTTTATTAGATAGACCATATTCAGCTCTGAAACAAAATTGATAATGCAGTCTTTATTATTGTAATGTACTAAAGTTAACCATATTTTTTGTGTCCCACCACATGTTAAAGAATGTTTGCTGAGAAATGGTTGTATTTTCATGAAGTGAATTCATAAAATTCTCAAAGTCTGAATGTAAATACTTTCATTAGATGAACACTTGATGTAATCACAAAACCTCAAGAATTCCGTATTTTTTCAATTAATATAAAGAAATTGGGAAAATATCTGCTAGAGAAGTTAGGTGAGGTTTTCATAGGTCGTTTTGATTTCCACAAGTGTTTTACCAATTTTTACTTTACTTACACCTACATTTTCTCTGAGCATCCTAGCCCTTTCCACAATCATCATTTATTATCAGAGAATTACTTAACGTCATTATATCTTCAGTGCCCATCTTATTAACTTCTTTTATCGACTGTGTAAAAAATGATTTGATATGCATTTCTACCAGACCCATAAGTTGTTTGTGTATTTTCCTTTTACTACACATTTCATAGAATTATAGTAAATTTTCAGTGCTTCATATAAAGAATTGAGATTAATATCTGCCACTATTATCAAGGGATGTTGGTTTTTATACTGGAGGAAGCAAAACAGGTGACTTAGTGATCCTAAGCACTATGCCTCAGCTGTTAGTTGCAGTAGACATGACGCAAATTGACTGACGAAATTTGCTTCTGTGGTCTGTTATCGATTCATCACTGATCCTCAAAGGATGTATTTATGGATTCAAGGATGTTTCTTTTGTTTATATGTAATGACTTATTTGTAATTTTCAATTTGTACAGTACAGGTAGGGACTTTTACACTTGTAGAACACCATCTTGTGAATATTTTATGGTAATATAAAACTTTGAAAGTTTATGTATGCAGTCTGCATTAAATATGTCTTTATGCATCGCCTATATACTGTAAAAGTACTTCTTTACATCATTTTTAACACGTTTCTTGCTTGATTTCTTGTTATGTTTTCTGGTTGCTCTATCCTCATATCTCTCAAAGAATGTAAATGAAATGTATTGGAGGTTTAGGTATGGCTTGAGGGTTAAGGGATGGGTTGAAGATTAGAGAAATTAGAGAGGAGGAACAGATTAATGGAAAAAGATGTATCATTTTCAGCTGAAGTTGCAGTATGCAAGAGTTTCTTCATTCTTGAAGAGAAAGGTAATATGAATTAGAATAATGCAGAATTAGAAAAAACAAAAGGGTTGTAAGAAAGGGGAAGAAAGATTTTTATGATTTCAGTTAACTGAAAGGCCTGATTTGCAGTAAAAATAAGTTATGTAGAAGAAATGAGATAGCTTAAGTGTGAAAGTAATATGAATTTCTGTCACATTCACCATTTCATGTTAAGTAGAGTGAAGAGAGTTAGAGTTGTATTTTCATAGTGCATGCCAATTGTATATCAAGGCAGGCTGCGTGTAGTGCAGATATAGATATGAATAGGTATAGATGTTTAGCTATGAATTATCACCAATTATGCAAACAGCTCAGTGGCTTATATTACATTCTGATTTTACAGTGAAGCCATGAAGGTTCAGGCCCTGAAGACTGCTCAAGAAGCATATTCAAACCAGCAGGCAAAACTAAGTCTTTTCTCAGGGAACGAAGGCAGAGGCATTCCAGAACTGGGAGGGTCAAAGGAAGCAAAGGAGCATCCACAACCAATTATATTTAAGGGCATCCTCAAGAGCTATCAGTTGAATGGCATGAACTGGCTAGCTAATCTATATTACTTTGTAAGGGAATACATAGTTCATATTGATGTATTTTACCAGAATTTCTTGTGAAACTGCCAAAAGTTGAAAGTAATTACATTCTCATATATGGAGACACCCACACATCTGATTAATATATAGGTGTATCTTCATATTTTGTTCACATTCTCTTGCTAACTGTTGTTATATTGCACCAAAACCAAATCCCCTGATCTACAGCGAAGCCCCACAGACTATTTTCCAAGTTCACATACTTTCTCCTCTTTCTTCTCTATTATTTTCTATATTCCAAAAACCTTAACAAATCTTCACCTTTGCCTCCTCCAGGTAATGATTAAACCTCTCAACAGCTGCCATTCTCATCACATTCTTATCTAAGAGTTTCTCTTTTGCACACTTGTCAATTTGTATGTAATCCAATAAAGCCCTTTCACCATCTTTCCTACTTACCCATGTATACTTATGTATGTCCATATTTTTAAACCAGGTATTTTTTCAGCATGCAACTCTACAAGCAGTTCACCATGAATATTTACCCCACTGAATACCCCATTTACTCGAATTATACCGTTTTGTATTAGCGCATTACTCATGCTCACATTAAAATCACCCATTATTAATACATGATCTCTTGCATCATAACTGCAGACACATTCATTTGGTTGCATCCAAAACACTTGCCTCCCGTCATTTTATTTCTCATAGCCTGTTGCATAAGCATTAATAATCATCCATCTTTTGCAATCTACACATTCATTTTTACCCACAGCAGTTTGGAGCTTATGCTCTTTCATGCATCCCCACAGGACACATTGGAGTTAGGTTTTTTGCATGGATTAAGCAAAATTGTGGTATACTCTAAAGTGCATTTGCCTCCCTTATCTTGGGGAGTCAGATGGCATATAAGAAAACTCCATGGGTAAGTGAGGAATCTAACTTGAAAATATGCTTTTCACAGGTTTCAAGCCAACTTTTTATTACTTGCAGGGTATTAATGGTATCTTGGCTGATGAGATGGGTCTGGGGAAGACAGTGCAGTCCATAGCCTTCTTAGCACATATATGTGAGCAATATGGTAAGATTTTCAGCATATTATATACATTAATAAAAGTTGCTGTTCATGGTAAACAGGTAGCAGGGATTTGATAACTATGCCATTGATTTACTGGCTTGTTTTCTTGGGTTATGAGATAATGATTGAATCTTATTATCCACATTCTTATGACAGGCAAAGTTCAGTCATTCTTCTTGTTTGACAGGATCTCTTTGAGAAAAGCACTGAAGCATTGTCTTGGATGTACTGCGCTGTACTATGTTTGTAGAAGCCTTGTTATATTTTGCCGTTCACACTAATGTATGTGATCAAACTGTATGTGTATATCTGTGCTGGTAAATTAGCAAATACAGTTGAGGGCAAAAGTAAAGGTGAATTTTCCCTCCTCTATGGTATTTACTGCAGGCTTTGTGATATTTCCAGGGAATACTAGGTCAGGGTCTTTGCTGCCCACATAAAGCAGGTGACAAAGCTCACTTTCCATTACTTTTTGATCAGTCTTCAAATTGTTGAAGCCCTTTCCCTTTGGGATACACCCTCATCCTGTCATCAACTGCCACTGGGCTGATGTCATCAACCCACTGGCTTTTATTCATCCTAAGCCTTACAATTCTTTGGGTTGCCATCACATACAGTTTCTGCCAAAGACTACGTCCTGTCTGTCTATCTACCTATATCTTTGATGCCTGTTCTCTCTGGGAACTCCCATCAACGGGTGGCTGTGGCAAAAGAGTCTCCACTTATTCCTGTCCTTACATGCCTCCCTCTCATACACCATTCCACCCTATATATTCTCAAAGGTGATATGTAGCTAAGGTTTACTGGTGGATACAAATACATGACACTATTTGGTGAAGTCATCTTACATCTGGTTACTGAGACTAGTGTTTCTAACTGTAAGAGCACCAGCAACCCACATCAGTGTGTCTTAGGCTATCATTACGGAAGGATGTTCTTTCTTTACTCCTGGTTGCCACTTTGTTCTGGGAATTTCTCTTCTGTACACTGTATTTCTTCCACCTGTACTTCAAGATTGTTGGTTCCTACTTTTCTAAAGTTGCGAAAGCCCCTAATTCATGTTTGGAAGCAAGAAAATGTGGGAACACTTGAGATTTCTAGGTGTACTGGGCGTTCAGAACACATGATCGTGTATCTGCTTGCCAGTGATCGCGGCCTCCCTCACAGTGTCATCCCACCACCAAAACCAAATTCCTGGTCCTCCAAGGAAGACTTCTAGATCTACAGATAACCTCCAAAGACGAGAAATATTGAAACAACACTGCATTTCATCTGCCGAACTCAAACAAAGCCATCCAAAGCTTCTAGGAAACGTATCTCAAAGAACAGTTCAACATCGCCAGCAAGGGGACCTTCACAATTTCTTCTGCAAGCCAGCAGCCAAACCCCTGCTTATGAAGGAAATGAAATGCAAATGGCTCACAATTGCAAAGAGGAAATACGAGGGTTGGAGTGAGCAACAGTGGGATAAGTGATGCTCTTCAATGAAAGTTCCTTTAAGTGTGTTCACTTGAGGCAGGGAAGGGTGAGGAGGTTGTGGGGTGCCAGCTGGTATAACTCTTGTTTCATAGTGAAGACAGTGAGATATTCAGATAGTGTAATGATCTGGGATTGCTTTATTGGTATATTGGGTGGAGGAGGGTTGTACATCTTACCTAAAAATGCTTCAGTGAATGGAGATCAGTACATTTAGGTGCTAGAGGACCATCTGCATCCTTTTTGTGAGGTTCATGGGTGTGATCACTTCATGCATGAGAGTACCTCTTGCCATAAGGCTAGAAAGGTGATAAATTGGTTATCAGAGAAAAAATATTCAACTGTTTGAGTGGCTTGGGAACTCCCCTGACTTTAACCCAGTTGAGAAGTGCTGGAACCAGATGAAAGTCAAGCATTCTTTCTGCACATATGGACCTAGAACACTTCAGGAACCTTACCAATTTTATGCCCAGACATCTGCAGATAGTAGTCAGGGACAAAGGGAGATGATGAAGTACTAAAATGTAAACATGACATTGCCTTTGAAAAGTTATGGAAGTGAACAAGACTTTTTTGTGAACACTATAGAGTTATACACAAATTTGTCATCTGCTATAGTCATTTGGCTTCATATGAGATTAGTATTCAGTTTCTGTTTCATTTTATTTCTATTTTATTGTGTTGGTGTTATATGATTCCTATAAGATATATATTTAATGAAGTGGGAAGTTAAGTTGCTTGTGTGTGGGCATCATTTGTATGGAAGGAGGATATTTGATTGGGAGGTATGCAAGAGAAAGCAGCAGGAGCTGTTGTAGGGACTTAAAAATGGGGTAAATGAGAGTCTGAGTGAGTAAGTATCAGCAGACTTCAGGGAGAGTAAGAAAAGGGTTTGGAGGGAAGTAAGTTCATAGTATAAGAAAAATAAGAGAATGGATGAGAGCATCAGTGAAGGGCACAAATGTGGAAGTGGTAACGACAGAAAGGAGGTGAAGAAGAGATGGAGTGTGCATTTTGAGGGTTTGTTCAATGAGTTTGATAATAGAGTGGTAGATGAGGTGTTTTGGACATTGAGGTGTGTGAAGTGAGAGAGTCATGACAAGTGATTTGGTGAAAGCCTTGCGTAAGATGAGGTATAGCAAATGATTTTCATTGCATGAATGTCACATGGTGAGGTGTCTGAGGACCGGTAGAATGCCTGTATAGTACCGTTGTTTAAAGGCATGGGGGACTGAAGGAAATGTTCAAGTTACAGAGGTAAAAGTTTGATGAGTGCACATGTTAAGTTGTATGGGCGAGTGGTGATTGAGAGAAAGATGGCATGCATAGAGCTTCAGACTAGGGAGGATCAAGTGTTTGAAGAATGTTTGTGGGAAATATTTAGTGAAAGAAAAGGACTCCTATGTGGTGTATGTGGATCAGGAGAAAGCATATGATAGGTATTCAGTGGGCAAATACTGTCAGTAGGCTGAACCATTGCATATGAAGCAGTCATGGGAAACCATGAAGGGGTCTTTGGGGCTTATTTGTTTCCTCCTTTTTCCCTTATACTCTGACATATACCCTTTGAGTCATACTATCCTTGCTCATCCTCTTCTTAAGTTCAAACCATTTCTGCACACCTTCACATCCATACAGTACTGACGGGACCACTATACCATAAGGGAGAGCCACTCTTTATATTGTTTGCTAACTGTTTCAGGTAGAGTCCCTACTTAAGAATTAGATAAGAAAATTTTACTTAGGAATGTAACCCCCCATACAGCATGGATTTAATTTCTCCTTTAATGATAGATCACTAGAATGATAGATCTCTGGGAACATAACCTCATTGCTAAGTGGGGCCACTTGGTATTGGATTATGAGAGTAAGAAAAGGGAAACAATAGAAGGATGTAAAAGGATGTATGACATCAGACAGCATATGGAAAGAAATTTCTTATGAGTTACTGTGCTGCATATCAAAGAATAGGATTTAAAATATTGATATGCTGTTTGCATGAGAGAAAAATTTTCCATGACTGAAGATGTATAACATGATAGTTTTTACTGGTTGTAGATTTTTTGTTACTAATTTTTTTCTCTCTTTATTTTAGATACTTGGGGCCCCTTCTTGATAATCACACCAGCTTCTACTCTTCATAATTGGACTGGGGAAATAGCCAGATTTGTGCCTGATTTTCAGGTATGAAATTAGTTTATTCACATATAGCTCTAGAATTTTCATATTTCACATTTATGTGATCAACTCATACTTATGTGTGTATCTGGGCTCATGAGGTGCAATCATTCCCCCTAATGAAGACTGCACATAAGCTGTTCGAATGAGACCTTTTGTGTTCATACTGTAATTCTTTGGGCTGTAGCAGAATACCCAAAGGTCTATCCTTTTGTTTCCTTCTCCTGATTCACCTGATAACTAAGATTTATTGCTGTACATTAGTGAACAGTATTTTTTATGGCTGATGTTTGAACTGATAAGAACATAGATTTTAGCCAAACTATGGTCATGGTTCTGAAAGATTGTATATATTGTTAATTCTTGAAAGAAAAGGGTGGCAAGCATTATCAGTCTTAAGACTTTTTGTGATATTCTAGGTAATCAGTAATTTCAATCTTTTTCAGCTCAGAGCTCATTAGAGAAGCTTGAAGAGGGTGGTTTTGTCCCTCCTTCCAAGGGCTTATCTTAGAATTGTGCTGTGTGTGTGGCAATAATGAGAAGATCTGCAAATCCAGCAGAGAAAGATTTAGATGGTTTTTGAAAGATTAAGATATATGCTCAATTTCTTTTCTTAAAGTTTATTATTAACAGATTTTTCCTTGTGGCCAAGATTAGATATTTTTTGACTGAAAATTTGGCTTATGGCATAACTTTGAAAAAGAAAGATTCATTGACATGGTTCTGTTTCAAATGGCTTGGAGGTATTTCCAGACCTTCCTCATCTTATAGGATTGTCTAATTACATATTACCAATTCACCATTCTAACTGTATATTAATTTATCCATATATTATCATGACTCCACTCTTGTTTGCATGGGATGTTATTGATAAAGTGCATAGATTTGCACCATTTATGGGGATAGATTTTAAAGAGTGTGGTCTCTGTTGCAGACATTGCAGGCTGGCAAAGGATATGGACATCCAGTTCCCCAGGGTAGATTTGATTCTGTAATTTCCTTCACCATGGCAGTTCAGCAATCTGGCTGATGTTTTCCATTTCTCTCTTTGGTGAGCAGTAAAAAGAAATACCCATAACATAGAGAACGGAGACATTTGAAAATAGGCCACAGGAAACCGGAATAAACTTGGGCAGAATGGCCTAAGCAGAGGGCATTAATGGATGCTGAGGAACAGAGACCTGGCGCCATTGGAGCAAAGGAACATGTTGGGTTACTAGTTGACGCTATAGAGAGGGTAATATACACTGCTTGGACAATTAAGCAAGCAAATGCATCGTTCAATGAAAGATTAAAAAAATTACAGAGTAATAAGGTCTGGTGTGTTGATGAAGTTGGAGATTTTAGAAAAAACAGGCATGGGGTTGATGAGGCATTATTGCAGGACTTTTACTTGGATGATAAGTTTATAGTACCAAAACTCAAAACAGTGCAAAATTGAGAGATAGATAGATGTAGATTGTTGATAAGTTTTGAACTGGATGATCGTACTCTTTTCAAAGAGAAAAGGATGGAAAAGGAAGAAGTACTTATTAAAAAGAATACTAGTGAGCATAGACATGCCAAGTACACTTTTGGAGATAAAAGAGACTAGAATTTTCAGATGTTGTACTGCTCTGTAACTCTCTTGGGACAGCACCTTGATAAAAAGTTGTCCCCCACAAATGGTGGATTAGTACCCAATTTGAAAGATATAGAATAGTACTATGAGCCATTTCTAAAACTCGACATTAAACATAGCACCTCGTAGACATTAACAGCTTAGCATGACATAAAGGTCTTTAAATATTTGCATACTACTGCCTTTTGAACTGAGTGTGTACCCCATTGACCCCAGTACATGATTATTCTTCTTTTTGTTTAGAGATTGAGACTTCTCCAATATTAAGCATCGCTCTTCATGGTCTCCTCACTCATGCAAATATGAAATTTGCTTGTTTTGTTAGATTTTTTTTTGAAGTTACATCACTTCCATCACACGTGGTGACGTTTCACTGTTTACTATGGCAGCTAGAAGAGAGAGTAATGCTTCTGTAAGTCCTTAATTAAAAGACAAAAGAGAAAAATAACCTTAGAAATGAAAATAGGTATAATTAAACTCAAGCTAGCAAATATGATGCTGACATGGGTAGGTTACAATCTTTTCCAGCAACAGTGGTAAGGAGTATCATTAAAGAGTATCTTTAAGATCAAAATATTCTCAAAAAATGCAGGTGCTTCACTTCCTACACAGGAGTGGATGAATGTTATTAGAGTTCTTGGCTGGAGGACCAGCATCATTGTTGTATGCCTGTGAGTATGCTTTTAATTATTGTGAAAGCAAAGAGCTTGTTTGAGGATTTGAAGAAAGCTTCTTTAGAAGGTTTGACAATAGAACCTTTTATTTATGTCTGTTTTGCATTTGCATTGTGTTTTAAGTTTTTCTGATCACTTGAAAGGATTTTCTGCCTTGTTTGTCCAAGAAAGTGATGCCAATTTTTAACATTGTCATTATGGGGAAACCTGTTTTGATTAATGTTATTTTTATTAAAGTTACTCTTCCCAGATACACATAATGATGTTGATTAAGGACTCCTTATAATGTATTATATATAAAGAAGAATCTGTTATAAGAGAAATAAATCATCTTGGCATGTGTTGTTCTTAATTGTTATTATTGCATATCAGGTGGTGCCATATTGGGGTAATCCAGAAGAACGCAAAAATCTTAGAAAATTTTTTGATGGCAAAAACCTTGGGACTAGAGAAGCTAGTTTTCACATTGTTGTAACCAGTTATCAGATTGTCATTCAAGATTTCAAATTTCTGAACCGCTTAAAGTGGAACTACATGGTTCTTGATGAAGCTCAGGCCATCAAAAGCATTAACAGGTATGATCTTTCATTAGGTGTATTTAAAGTCCTTTGAAATTTTTCATTTCTTCCTTTGCAGGAGACTGAATTTTGGTTAGTACTTTATGTTTTACCTATGTCTCTATTTTAACATGTGTGTCTTTTTAATAATTTCACATCTCTGACTGCAGTGTAAATTATATCAATACTGGTTGTCCTTATTAAAAGGATAAGCAGTTCTGTACATTCTAGCATTACAACAGTTTTACTTGACCTCACATGTAAGGCACTTTAGATCTGATTATTTATTTGGCTGTGCATGCAAAATGATAGAAATGTATTCCATACAACCGCACATTTTCATATCTTATTCTCTTGTGATGAAAATCTTTTATTTCTGAGCTATGGATGTAATCCTATAAGGATATGAGACACTGTTTGGTAAAGGATTAGAGCACAGTTTTGCCCCTCAAAGTATGTTGCATCTACTTACAGAAAATGAGCTTATGAGTGTTAGTAATATTATTATTGATGGGCTAGCAATATCTTTTAAAGATAAAGAAGTTACTAAACCGATAAAATGTTATGAATATGGTAGTAAACTGCAAATTGTAGATATAAAGTGCAAAGTGATTTATTTAGTCAGTGGTAGTTGGTTGGCAGCTACCAACCAGGGAGGCATATTACTGGTACTACTCACCTAGCTATCAGGAGGATTAGTGATGGCTGCATAGTAAGCCAGCACTTCAGAAGTTGTCAAGTTGCACTCTGCTGACCCAGGTAGCTGTTTCTTCTGTTTGCCTCACCCACACATGGACTGCTGACATTCTGTCCACAAACATACAGTGTCTCCTTGTCACATATATTCCATGAACAATGCTGAACTCACTCAACTCATTCTTTATAACTCTGGATTTTCCTGCAGTGAGCACTGCGTGCTAATCCTGCCTTTTGGCAAAATGGTAGGAGCAATTGAGAAAATCAGTAGGTAGGGAACATCAGCTTGGAGCATTAGGTAGAAGTAGCAGGTAGGGACATTTAGGTGTGAGCATTAGGCAGAAGTAGTAGGTAGGGACATTTGGGTGTGAGGATTAGGTAGAAGTTGTAGGATGAAATTTTTTGGAGAATTAGTAGGTCGGAACATTAGGTGGGAGCCTCAGGAAGCACTGCACTGGAGTTGCCCTCTGCTAGCAGCCTTTTAAGGTGGAGGCACCAAAAGACAAAGAAGCAGCCCTGGAGTGCACCAGTTATGGGTACATTTTTGCCATAGTCACCCCCTTGAGTTAGTTCCTGGAGGGAACAGGCAAATTACAGCAATTTTGACAGGTTTAGCCAGATAACAGCTTGTAACTCAAGTAACTGCTGGAGTGTCCTTTCCCTGGGTCATCTTACTTTGCTTTGAGGACAAAGATACTTTAATTAGGTGAAAATTTCACATGTTATGAAAATTAGAATTCACCAAATAGGGAATTACAGTGGAGTAAATGTTTTAACAAAACATTTCATAATTAAGACCCATTTTGTGGTTTATGTCTTGCAGTGTTATTAGAGAGCAAATTTTATGGATACCTCAATGTACCTTTAATAATGATAATAGCAAAGACAGTGTAACTTGTTGAAAGGATGTCTTTTTCTCTGAACACCGAATCTTGCTCTGACCTCAGCAAGAGATGTGTCTCCTGGCCAGTTCTCCTTGAGAGAGAGAACTTGGAGATTTTTGTTACTTTGTTTATAACTTCAGACAGCTTTCTTATTAGTTAAATCATCTTCCATGCTCTTTACTTTTTTAAAGATAGGACGGCAGGAATATATGTTCCATATCTCACTCTTAAAAACTTTCAGTAATCTATATTTAAATGAAGTGAGAAAGTTTGCATGAAAGATCTATTCTGAGCTGGTGAAAAACATGTTTTTAAAGTAGACTTCTCACTTGCCCTCATGTCATTACCTGGCCTGCCGTCTGGTGACATTATGAGGTCTAAGACTTTAATAACGGGGGACAGTTGATGTAACACAATAGCTAGTTATACAAGATGATTACAGCATAGTTGATGGTTTGCACCCTCCATTATTTGAACTACATTTTTCAGATCATCCTTGTGACTTATCTGTGTTTTGTTTTTTATATGCATTGTCACTATTGGATAATTGCCTGTGTGTTTTCCTCCCTTGCAAAGGGTAAATGAAAAGCTAATAAGAGAACTACTTGAAAGTTAAGGAAAGTGAGGAGTTTAGCTTAGATACATTTTTTCAGGCTCACAGCTGATTTTTTTTACAATATGTAGGGATTAGAGTATCTTCTTTTTCGGGCTCATTTAAACTTTATGCACTTCATCCTTTTTTGTAACAGGGAATGAAGTATAAGTTTTAGAATAGATTAGTAACACCATCTACCTTATTCACTTCCTCCTCCCCAGAACCTTAAACCTCCATACATGTAAACTGTAGCTCTCTCTTAGACTGCTGATAAAAAAATTTTCCTGGTAGAAGGGTAACATTGCTGTACTTTTTTACTGGACTTGCTTTATGATTATCCCCCTGAACTACAAATAACAAATGCACAAAAACTTATACCTATGCTTTTACCTTAATTTTTGTTATTATTAACTAGCTGATGATGGTTATGGATGAATAACGAGCATATTTTTAGTGTAAAGAAAATCTTTCTTTTTAATCAACAGTCAGAGATGGAAGCTTCTCCTGGGATTCAGCTGCAGAAACCGTTTACTGCTGTCAGGAACACCCATCCAAAACAGCATGGCTGAACTTTGGGCTCTGCTGCATTTTATTATGCCTACACTCTTTGACTCACACCTCTGGTTCAATGAGTGGTTCAGTAAAGATATTGAAGGGCATGTAGAAAATAAAACACATGTGGATGAGAGTAAGTGATTTCTGTACTTGATTACAAATTTTGGAGACATGCCTATGGCCTTTTTGATCAAAAGATAGCTTAGACATTTGTAAGGTTTAAAATCATTCTACCTAACATGGTGGTCCCCTGCTCTTTGTACAATCAGCTACCATGCACCAACTTATTATGTGCTGAAATTATTTGAATCTACCAAATCAAACACTCATTCACTTACCTAACCAGTAGTTACTTTCAACTCATAGGTGGAAGTACATCTTACTTTAGGAGTACACCAAATTGCATTAATGGTTACACCTTTCTGTTCGTTATCCATCCCTTTTTCTCTGATACTGTAATAAAAACTACCAAACACTTGAAACAACTATACATTTCTCCATAGCTCATTTGTTTACTCTTAATTTAACATATATTACTGAAATATCCCTTATAGTGGTTTGAGAGGCTGCTCAACCCCACATCAAGCATTCATATGCTGTGTATACTTTTGGACATTCTTTTCTTGCTAATTTGCATTAGCAACACTCACGTTCACTGATGCATGTTTTTGTTCTTTTTACCGTTTACCATTTTCATCTGGGATTCCATACCTATTTATGTCTTCTACTATACTTCAAATCCCACCCGTCCAGTTGAGTCGTGAAACTTTTTCCCAAGGTCCACATCCTCAAACATTCTCTTATGTTCTTTTTTGGGCTTGTACATTTCAGACACAAAGTGAGTAGTGGAAGCTTTAGAAAAATTAAGCATAAAGTTAAAGCTAGGAAGTAACACTTTCAGAGACCACATTGTTGATGAATAAAAATGTCTTGATAAGTAAAACTAAAAGAATCAAGTGCAGAAATACAGAGCAGTGAAACTGTGTGAAGAAGGAAGCTCAAATTAACTAGGTTAACCAAAGAGTAATGTCTATATGTTAGAAGACAGAATTATTTATTTATTTATTTATTATACTTGATCGCAGTTTCCCGCGTCAGCGAGGTAGTGCCAGGAAACAGACGAACAAAAAAAAAAACCCATTGGATGAAAATTCTGCTTAAGCATTGAGAGAAATTATATAGAAATGAATGTTATCTACTTCATGTGAGTCATCATTAATGGAAAATTAACTCTTGATGCTTATATGAATCATTGATTTATTCAAAATGGCAATTAGGAATGAAGAATACCAAGATTGTAAACAAGGACAAAGTAAGTCTTTTACAATAGAGTGGTTAGTAAAAGCTTATACAAAGCAAGGAATCAAGAAAATCCCTATAATGATAGTAAATAGGTAGAAATTATAATAGGAAAATTTGTTCTTGGGATACCGTTAGTGTAGAATGTTAGATGGCATGTGCAGTCAGCAGAAATATATTACTGCCCTTGGGTTTGACGGAATCCAAAATATGCAGTGTTTCTCCCGTTGTTTCAGTATGATTGGTACTTCTGACTTTTTTTTTTTTGCATTTTTATACATTATGAAACCTCCTTACTCATGCCATGTTCTATCACTTTGAAATCTTTTTCATCTTTCTTTCATACATGTTTGCCAAGTCTTGTGTTAGCGTGGTAGTGCCAGAAACAGAGGAATAGTCTCTTTCGCTCACATCCACTCTCAAGATGTTGTGTATAATGTTAATTGAGTTAGCTTCTTTACTCACTTTTAGAATTATTTTAGAAAGATAAAGGAATGAGTGGCCATTTACCAAGTATTATATGGTTATGAAAGAAAATGATAAGAAAGTGAAAGGGTTGACTAATATCATTTGCAAAGCTAACATGCTTGGTGAGAGGAACATTTGATATGATAGACAGAAAGAATCTTATTATCAGGAGAGAATTATCACACTAATGCATGCAAATATTCCTTTGATTACAGGACTTAAGTGCATGAATAACCATAAACGTCTAAAAGATGAAATATGTGAAACCGTATCAAAAGTGAAATTGTGTGGTTTTTGAAGCCATTCCATTCATCAGCTAGTATTTATAAAGAATGGAATGTGGATCTCATGAAGAGGCTTCTCATTAAATGCAAATGAAATACAATGATAATGCTGAAATATTATCATTACCTTTTTTGTTTTGACAAATGACTATTAGAACTTTGAGAGGTTTTCAAAATTATGTTTCACTGCTATATATTTTATTTCATTTTAATCATATACATTATTCCTTGTTATCTGCAAAGATATTGATTAATCTGGTATGGTTTTTGATCGAGTAAATAATGAATGGGTAAGAGAGAGGTGTGGTGATAAAAGAGTGTGGCTGAGAGAGCTGAAGAGGGTGTGCTGATATGGTTAGGACAAATGGAAAGAATGAATGACAAAGAGGATATATGTGTCGGAAGTAAGTGGATCAAGGAGAAGAGGGAGACCATATTGGTGGTGGAAGGATGGAGTGAAAAAGGTTGAGTGATTGGGGCCTGAACATGCAGGAGGGTGAAAGGCGTGCATGGACTAGAGTGAAATGGAACAATGTGGTATTCTTGGGTTGACGTGCTGACAGTGGACTGAATCAGGGCATGTGAAATGTCTGGGGTAAACCATGGAAAAGTCTGTGGGGCCTGGATGTGGATAGGGAGCTGTGGTTTTGGGGCATTACACATGACAGGTAGAGACTGAGTGTGAGCAAATGTGGCCTTTTTTCATCTGTTTCTTGGCACTACGTTGCTGATGCAGGGGGTGGTGCCAGGAATGAATGAAGGCAATTAAGTATGTATATGTACATGTGTATATGCATGTATATGTTTATGTATATGTATGTATTATGTTGGTATGTTTATGTATATATTGTGCATATATGTGCAGGTATACATATATGTGTGTATGTGAGTGGATGGGCCTTTCTTTGTCTGTTTCCTGGCACTACCTTGCTGACACGGGAAACAGTGATCAAGTATAATGAAATAATATAATAGATATAACAATATAGAGATGAATAATGTGTGAAAATTTGCTCATGTTTTCGTTGCAGAACATTTAAATCGACTTCACATGATCTTAAAACCTTTCATGTTGAGGCGAGTGAAAACAGAAGTTGAGAATGAGCTAACAGATAAGATTGAGGTAAGTTAAACCAGAATGTTTAGAATTTGTCATTCTCACAGTGGTTTTCTAACTAGACCACTGTTTGTTTAGAAATTGGATGCTTTTGATGAGATGAAGAGAAATAAACTTAGAACATCCATTGTAATGTTCTCATCCTTCATTTACAGCTATTTCACATGGGTAAAACTTATATAAAGGAATTGTGTGTCATTATAAATCCTCTCTTAATTTTGATAGCAAACTACTGGATTAACCCTGAAACTGCTGCATTCTTTTGAAATGACCAAACCAATGAAAATAAAGAAAAATTTAAGAGTATTTTTCCCATAGAGAATATACCATATATTACTGAGAAAATACCTCCCACAAAGCACTGCAGTATGTAGTACTCTGTTTTGGTGTGGGTGTGGGAGGGTGTTGAGTTGGTTGGCAGCATGGATACTTTTCATTTGTGTAAGT
This sequence comes from Panulirus argus, assembly GCA_038088735.1. Taxonomy (NCBI): domain Eukaryota; kingdom Metazoa; phylum Arthropoda; class Malacostraca; order Decapoda; family Palinuridae; genus Panulirus; species Panulirus argus. The sequence goes on from JAYMFT010364947.1 coordinate 18,955, forward strand.
ACTGTATGCGATGGGTATTTTTGGTTGATTTCACTCTGCATATGGCTATTATGATGGCAGGTTTCTAGGTTGAAGATGTCTGTGAGAGCTTAGATTGCATTTTGGCCAAAATGGCTGATGAGAAAGTTTGATGTGTTATTGGGACTAGTTTCAAAGGAGTTTGTTAAGGTTTTAATTGCATTTTGAATGTCTATGGGTAAGCAGTTGTATCAGGGAGGAGTTTGAGTAGTCTTTTCATGATTGTTGTGTTTAAGGGAATGGTTAGGAGTTTGTAGCTAATATTTGAATAGTTTCACATGATTATGTTTATGTGTTCTTTGGGAGAGGGAATGGTGTTGTTTTGGGTTCGAAAAGCTTCATATAAGGTGGCAGGAGTGGTGTGGAATGTTTGAATTTTCTTTACTTTTTCTAGAGATGGTTGCTATTGGTTTTGTGGTCCTTAGTGTTAGGGATGTGTGCTAGTTTATTGTCTTTCTTAAACTGATAATGTTAGTGATTGTACTGTTTAGAGTGCAGATGCTACACCCTCCTTTGCTCACACCTCCACACTAACTCTTGATTGTACACATTGAACATTCCCAAACCTTTCCTCTGCCTTCCCCTTGAGCTTAGTTTTACTTAGGGACAGAATGCTCAGGTTCCTCTCCCTTAATGTATTACCTATCTCTGCCTTCTATCCTTTTACACCCACACACATGCAGATACCTCAGTCAGAATTCAAGGAGCACTTCTTGCTCAGCTCCTTCTTCTGTTCCCCCTTTTAGAAAGTTACAGTACAAGTAGGGAATTGTTTTCATCCCTATTATCCACCTTTTTTTGGCATGCAGGAGATGCATGGGTAATTTTCTTACCCTCTTATCCCCAGGGATGAAGAAAATGTGAAGTAGAGTAAAAAATTGTGTGAGTTACATGATGTCAAAAGATAGAGAAGAGGTTTTTGTTTGTAGATTGTGTATGTAATGCAGAGAAAGGAAGACAGTGAACTGGGCCAGTGTAGGAAATAATGACAATCACTTGCTTACTGGAATGGTTGTCATTATGCCTCCTGAAACCCAGCTGATAGTACTTTTCAGTTTTTGTTTCCCCACTCCCTACTACCTGATGTACAGTGAAAAAAAAATTACTGAAAATTTCCCTAAACATGTACCTGCTCGAATATTACCAATTATATCATCTTCTGCCTATCTTCTGCTTATCCATTCACTTTACTCATGTTCCTTAAGTGCAAAGATACATACAGTGTATTGACATGCAGAACTTAGGTCCCCAGCCTTAGTCTTGTAGACTGTAAAGGGAAATTGCTCATTTCTTCAGGTTATATTTGCTCTTGTGCAAGCTTGATTACTTTTTATTTGAAAGATTAAACAAATAGCTTAAGGGAGGCTTTACTCTAATTATAATCATGGTTAATGGAGAATGAAAAGAGCCTTTGATATTTCTATCCATCGGTTTCATTATTCTCCTATCATACTGTATTTTGAACTGTGTATAATCTCAGCTTTACATTTGACATGTCGGACTCCTCTATATTTGCACATCCCACTCACAGATAATCCCTTATTTTCTCCTTCCATTTCATCTTTAGTCATCATATTCCATCTTTAGGAAGTATCTTGCTTATTCACCATCTCAAGTACTTATTTCACTAATCCCAGAATCTTTAAAGTTTTATTCCAGTTAATTTTGTTTTGTATAATATCAGAGAACTATCATGCAACTGTCTCATGTATTATGATATATACATGTACTCTGTATCATGTTATCCAACAGATAATGATGTACTGCCCCCTCACACTTCGACAAAAATTCTTGTACAGTGGTCTTAAAAATAAGATAAGTATTGATGAGTTGTTGCGGTCATCAATGGGGCCATCCTCACAACAGTCATCGGTAACATCATCACTCATGAATCTTGTCATGCAGTTTAGAAAGGTAAGGGTGATGAATGATGAGTCTTTTTGAAGCAACAAAAATGATTGTTTAGCTGAATTTTGCATAGAGGAACCTGGTCAGTGAAAATATATACTGTAAAATTTATATCACAATTGCATCTCTGATACTCTCATAAAAATTTTGGGTGAGAAAATGATATCATGGTCCCTAGGTTTATCTGAGAAAAAATAAAGGAAAATTATATTAATGGGATAAATTTAAGCAATATTGAACAAATCTACATGAATAGAAACTTATTTGGTAGGTTTGTAATCATCCTGAGCTTCTGGAACGACGGGAAGTACGTTCACCCTACACCATGCGTCCAGAGCCATACATCATTCCTAAACTAGTCTTCCGTGAAGCATTCCTCTTTGAAGCTAGCCCTAGTAAACACCATCTACTATACAACTGCTTTTCCATCTTTCATCCTCACCATATCCACTCCAGTACTAAAAAAGGTAAGTTGTAAGTCCAGTTTTCTTACCTGATGGTATCAAAAACATGTATGTTGGTACTCCATGATTATTCACACACTACACTGAGTTTAAACTTTTCATTCTCTCTACCAAAAATCTGTTTCGTTCCATTATTTCTAAGAAGCTTCCTTCTGATTTTTCAGATAGAAAAACTGGATGTTTCTCGTTCTTGCACTTCATAAACCTAAGTCCTCATGAGATGTCTCGTGCAATGTTAGGAGATTTACTTTCAAGGTATGTATAGCAAAAGGAAAATGTTAATGCAAAATGAGTGTATTTCTCAGCCTTTTATACAAAGCCTTAAGAACATCTGAGAGAGAGTACTTGCTTACTGGTTTCTCCTTTTCTAACAATTTGAGGAATTTTTGATTCTTTTGTTTTTGAGTAATTGCATAACTCAGTATGGATTGAGAATGTATGTTTTGCATTATCAAAGATTTAAGGAACTTATTTAGTAACCCATGGATGTATATAAGGTTTTATTACATACCTTATCTTTTTTGTAGGGTTGTTTTCTTGTTCCACTTAATGTAGAAGAGAATGGAATAAGGTTGATAAATAGGTAGACAGATTTCTCATGATTAAGTTTTATGAATAAATAGATCACTTACAATGTAATGATAATTATTTCATTATCAGGTGGATGCTGTTCCTTGCTGCTCTTCAGTATGCACATATTCGTTACCTTCGTAACAATTGGGTTGAAAGGACAAAGCATCCATGTTCCCGAAGAGTACCTGCGAGTAAAGATCATCTTTTAGTAGATTCTGTGCTGTGCCCACCAAATATAAGGTCAAGTCAGGTGCTGACAGATCTAATTTTCACTTCCAATACATCATCTACTTACACCTTTACTGATCATGTCATTCATCACATCCCTGAGACAATGAACCACAGAATAATGAGGTAAAAGCTCTTCGTCATTTGCTGGATTTATCTTTGTATATATATATATATATATATATATATATATATATTTTTTTTTTTTTTCATACATATTCGCTGTTTCCCGCGTTAGC
>JAYMFT010364958.1:0-38182 GCA_038088735.1 Panulirus argus
CTCTATATTTCAATTAGGGCCCGGCCTTGATGTGGACTTTTGTCCGTGACTGGAGCCTTCAACATAAAAAAAAATAATGTTGAAAATAGGAATTACTCATTCATGTCTAGGACCCAGGTGAGTGTCAAGCAAATAAACTGAACTAGCTTAAGGGATCATATTCTGTTGATATCATTTTGCTTTGTAACTATTCCCCTTACACACTTAGTCTGTATTCAAAACCAGTAATACAGGTCGTACCTCTCTAAACTGGCGCTCTGTGGTCCAGCAACTCCTATGCTCAGGCACATTTTGAATCTGCCGCCATTAGTTTGTGGATCTGCCACCAGGGTGGCACTGTTAGCAAGTTAGCAGCAATAAGGCATGAAAATCTTTTTACACTGCAGCCAAGCTAATTAACAGTCCTGTTAATTTCTTATATCTAGCTGTATTTTAGCCCTTCATGGTGTCATCCAAGAGACCAAGAGGTGCAGAAGATGGTGATAGCACTAATAATTGTAAGCATAAATCATTATCGATGCTTGAAAAGGAGGTGTTACTGAGAAAATTAGATAAAAGAACTTCTGTAAAGACTTTGTGTGAGTTCTATGAGACTGGATCACCAACTGTGTATGAATGAAAATGAAAACCAGAATAGTTTCGGAAAACTTTGAAAGGTGCCAGGAGTACAGAATTATACAGCGTAATCATAAAGTGGTTTAAGCTCCATCATAATGAAGGTGTAAACATTTCTGGGGAGATGCTTGGCTGCAACAAAGTTTGTGGATGAATTTACACAGTTAGGGGCAGCAGAAAACTTAGCCCCAGAATAAGTGTATAATGATGAATCTGCCCTGTACTAGCATTGTATGCCATGAAAAATCCTTACCCAAGAATTAAGGAGTCTCCATCTGGGGGTAAGGATTCCAAAGACAGGATAACAATTCTTGGCTGCAGCAATACTGCAGGAACACATGAAACCAAGATGATGGTAATTGGTAAGAGTGTTCATCCGAGGGCCTTTAAAGAAGTGAAAATTCTTCCACTTATGTACCGTGGTACTAAAAAAGGGTGGTTGACAACTAAACTTTTTCTTGAATGGTTTGAAAATTACTTTGTGTATGAAGTTAGAGCACACTGTAAAGGAGCATCCACACTATCCGGCAGTGCCCAGTGGGCAAGAGTGTTAAGTTCATCATCAGACACATTGTGGTAACTTTGACGGGCAAATCAGTGGATTGCCTTTGCCCATAGTTGAAAGAAATCAGACACTGCCTGGTGGTTTGACGACAGGTCGGGAGCAACGGCGCTGCCAGTCACAAAATATTACCACTCTTTAAACTACATAGTTTTCTGCACTATTCTCTTTTTCTTTTTTAAGCACACAGCAATCATTATGCTACACAGCACAATTTTTTTCCTTTCAATTTTGCTACGCATGGTGATACTGTACTCATGGCCTGCCAACCACCTACTGGCTACTGTATGACTTGACTGCCCAACCACCTCAACAGTGTGGACAACAACACAGACATGTCCGACAGACTTTGCCCAGTGAGGGCATAGCCTGCCGGGAACTGCCCAATAGTGTGGATGTGGCTTAACTCTGTTGGCCTCGATCCAAAGAGCAAAATATTTCTTATTTCATATAATTGTTCGGCATACCCCAAAGCAGAACATTGTAAGTATTACTGGTTGTCTTATTTCATGTTTTAAGCTCTATTCTACCTTTGACAACACACCAATATGGATGTGGAATGAGCTGGCAAGACTAGGGGTTAGGCATATGTTTACACAGGGGTTCCCTTATGAGTTAATGTCTGTTTTTCGGCATTTTCTGAGGTCCGGCAGTGGTCAGGTCCCAAGGTTGATGGATTACAGAAGTTCAACCTGTACTTCAGTCAGAAAGCGTAAATGCAAAACCATATGTATTAAATGTTCTAATAGATGCCACAAATGAAGACCTACCTAGAGACTCTAGGCCCGTGTACATCTTCTCCAGGAGAGAAAGCGCTGCTCGATACTGGTGAAGGTGATATAATATGACGCAGTGATTAAGATGTATTACACTTCGGTCGACCTCATCAGCAGAGTCTACTTCATCAATCTTGATACCACACTATATGAAAAATAGTTAGGCAAACATGAGCTTCTAACATACTAAAAGCATATTTTCAGCAAGAATCCTTACTTGCTCTTCACCCATATAGTTTTCCTAAAAATATATTGAAGGTATAAAGCTCACATCAGTAAGGTATGCAAACACATGGCAGGAATACCAAAATCACATTCAACCACTTAGCAACAGGCATTTTGATGCAAAATCTATCATTCATCCACTCCTGATATTCTAAATTTGGTGCCTTTAACATCACTCAGACTTCACCAGCATAGTAACAGAGATATGCAAGAGGCCGAAAGTGCTCACTGAGTCAAAATAGCACACTGGTATACTGTATTTATGATCAACTCCAGCAAACAACAGTATGAAAGTCCTTTCATATGTAAATAATCTCATATTCACATCGCAGTACCCTTGCACTACCAAAACATCAAACAACATACATTACAATATCACATAATCAGAACACTAGCCCACCCAAAACAGAATGTCTGCATTACTACAGCAATCTAACATCACCCTTTTAACCCCTAACACACATGAATCCAATCTACAACTTTATGTCACTGTGAATGGTAAACCACTTCCATTTAACAAAACTACAAACATATTAGGCATGACATACAACATACATATGACAATCACTCTCCACACCATATACAATAAAACAGTATTAACAAATTAAATACCCTCAAACCATTTCTTGTGACAGATTTAAGCAAAAAAAGAATCCTATTATATTCTCTACAAACAATTCATCCACTCCACCCTAAGCAATGCTTTACCTGCCTAATCATCCAACCTGTGCAAAGCAAATAAGAGAAAATGTACACCACAATATACAGCACTCCAAACAATTACCGGCTGCCAAGCAACCATAAACATTCAACTCCTGCACAATGAAACAGAAATACTTCCAAAACAGTAACATACATCTGCTTAGCACATAGAGATTAGCAACAGCTCTAGACCCTCGTTATCCAAACCAACAATCAACCCTCCAGAAGATATAAAATACATGCCCCTATTAGCAGGCAATGCAAATCTACATGAAGTCTAGTTAAAGGGTTGACAGGCAGATTATCTTCATACATTTTTTCTTGTGGAAAATGTGGATTTTGAGAAATGTTACACTTTTCTCTTAGTGACGACGCCCTGTGAGCATGAGATATTGCTCTCGAATATATATCCTCATACAATTGGTGAGAAAGCTGCTTCACTCATCCTTTTTGGATGATTCACTAACCATCAAAGCCTTTGTTTGACAACTAGGCTTGTTATCAAACAATTAGCAACCACATCCTGGTTAACATCACCTTTCCACTAGCTCACAGAAACTACAGCCCTCATAATTTCATAGATTGCAGTGCCTACCAAAGATGGCAAACAAAAAGCATGGAGAAAAGGTTTTTCAAGGAAAGTTGGGGAATCCTGGCAGGATAAAAGAAACAGGAAAACTGCTTACAAGGCACCAACTCGGAAAGAATTTTTTTTCATTCTTCAAAACTTATATTCCTATCCTCATGCTCTGTGCCATGTGAGCATGAAAGCTATCTCACATGAAGGGAGAGGGTTATAAAAAAAAGCTTTCAAATCAGACAACAAAAAAGTAAATACCTTAGCTGGCAATTAAAGGCATACAGAAAATTCAACTCTAGAGGGAAGAAACTTATGAGCCAAAAAGATTAGATCCACTGTCTCAGAACTAAGGAACCATTTACAATGGTAGGAAAAAAAGGGGGCTAAAGGACTCTTCTTGGATTCCTCTAACTAAGGGCTGTTCATGAAGGTTTGGGTAGATGTCACCTCCCTACCATTATGTGCACTAGCATAAGGCCTAGTTAAGCCAGCAAGGCTAATTTCCTGTTCCAAGTTGAGAAAAAAATCTTTGCAAACAATGAAATTTAAATAGCATGAGGTATAAATGTTCTCTTGGTGAAATTTAACTGGCATGAGATGTAATATTTTCTTTGTGAAATTTTCCAGGATCGGATGAAAATGGAACCATTTCAAAATTTACTGGTAACATTCTTGGCCAAATACTAGGGTCCGATTTCAACAAGACACTGAAAAGTTTGTCATGAATAAAAGAAAATGTAAATCACCAACTTTTAAACAGAGCCCAAAGCACAAGGAAAGAATTTTCATTAGATATTAAAAAAAAAAGAAAAATCATTACACTGTCAATGGTCAAGCACTTACAATGCTTCCACTTAGACATAAAGGGAAAGACAACCAGTCACCTCAGAAAAATGAGACTAGAAAAGTTTATCCCATATAAAGACCTGTCAAAGTCATACCAAAACCCAAGAGAGAGACTCTTGAAGGGCAGTCTTATAAAGGCCAATGCTATAACTGGATATGTTAACTGTCATAAAGAGGAACTCTTATCATAAAGCTCACATAACTTTGACATTGTTAATCATCAAGGAAGGCCTAAAAGGTTTAACTAACCAAATGGTGCTGTCTTTAAGTATAATGATGAACGTTATGTGAATATTATCTGTCAAGCATACTTCAACCTCTGCATGGTAGAAGTATTTGACATAAACATACTCATGACTCTTAGAACCCAGGAACTGAAGGTCGGGGTTCTACAAAGACTGTCTAGACAAGCCACCAAAATCAACCAGGGTGTATGGTGAAGATGAGGGAGACTCTGACACCAGAGTTGGTTGTCCCATCTCAGTGTTAACAGTCATTTAGCTGTGAGAAAGAAGTCAGTGAGAGGAGAACTTGGCCTAAAATACTGACTGCAGAAAGAAGAATCTGGTTACAGTGAATCTAATCCAAGGAAGGAGTATCTGTTGACACTGGACCTAAACCCAAGAGGATATCTACCTAAATATTACCAACTCCACTGAAGTGAAAAACCTTGTAAAAAGGGATTCTTGGACAAGGCCAAGTAAAGATTTTATTTTATCTCTAAGGCAGAGATCTGCAAGAGCTTCTGGTTACAAGTAATGCTGGTTTACTCCATCAAAAAATATCTCACACTATGACCCCCAAAACATTCTAGAACTATGAAACCAGCAGATCCTTATATTGAACTGAAAAGATCTCTGTTTTTTAACCAACATTATACAATCATGTAACCTTTGAAAGAAGTACAGCCCCCTTCTTGATTCAATGAGTCCATCACAAGAGAACTCTAAGGCATGGACACTATATACTCTAAGTCAATCTGCCAATCAAAAGTTGACAAGCCTCCTGAATGAATGAATGACTCTTTGTAAAAAAGGAGATTTGAAATCGTGAGGTTCAATCTCTTGAACATTTTTTACTAAAGTATAACCTTTTAACCTTTTGTGTGCTATCCACATGTACCATTTCCTCTTTCATTTATTCCACTCTTTGACCCTTTTTTTTTTATACTTGAATGTCACTTCCCATTTTAGTGAGGTAGCACCAAAAACAGACAAAGAAAGGCTGTATTCACTCATATCCATGTGTAATGCATCTAAGCCACAGCTCCCTATCCACAACCAGATCCTACAGACCTTTCCTTAGTTTACCCCAGATGCTTCACATGCCCTGGTTCAGTCCACTGACAGAATGTCAGCCCCAGTATACCACATCGTTCCAATTCAGTCTATCCCCCGCACATCTTTTACCCTCCTGGATGTTCAAGCCCCAGTTGCTCAAAATCCTTTTCATTCCAACCTTCCATATCCAATTTGGTCTCCCTGCTCTCCTTGTTCCATGACTCCTGACACATATATTTCCTTTGTCAACCTTTCCTCAATCATTCTCTCCATATGTTCAAACCATTTTAGCACACCCTCTTCATATCTTTCAACCACACCCTTCTCTCTTACCCTTTAATTACTTACTTAATCAAAGTAACCACATATTGTCCTCACATGTTTCATTTCCAAAACATTCACACTTCTCCACACAGCCTTATCTATAGCCCATGCCTTACATCCATATATTATTGCTGGGACTACTATACCTTCAAACATACTCACTTTTGTCCTCCCAGATAACGTTCTCTCTTTCTAAACTTTTTCAGTACTCCCAGAACTTTTGCTACCTAACCCACCCTATTACTCACTTTTGCTTCCATGGATCCATCCGCTGCCATGACCATCCCCAGGTATCTAAAATATTTCACTTCCTCCAAGTTTTCTCTATTCAGACACATACCCCAACTAACCTGTCCCTCAATCCTACAAAACCAAATAAACTTACTTCTATCACATTTCCTCTCAACTTCCTCCTTTCACACACTCATCTGAACTCAGTCACCAACTTCTGCAGTTTCCCACTCGAATCTGCAACCAGTGCTGTATCATCAGCAAACAATAACTGACTCATTTCCCAGGCCCTATCATCCTCCACTGATACTTGCCCCTCTCTCCATGACTCTTGAATTTACCTCTCTCACATCCCATCCATATACAAATTAAACAAACATGGTCACATCACACACCCCTGTAGCAGACCAACTGTCACCTGGAACCATTCACTCTCCTCTCATCCTACTTATACAGATGCCTTACACCCATGATAAAACTTCTCACTGCTTCTAGCAGCTTTCCTGCCATAAAGTGCATTCTTAAGACCTTCCAAAAGGCATCCTATCAACCCCATCATATGCTTTCTACAGATCCATAAATGCTACATACAAATCCAACTGTTTCTAAAAGCAATTCTCACACACTTTCTTTAAAGCAAACACCCAATCCGCACATCCTCTATCACTTCTGAAACCACACTGCTCCTTCCTAATCTGATGTTCAGAGCATGCCTTCACCCTCCCAATCAATGCTCTCCCATACCACTTACCAGGTACACTCAACAAACTTTTACCTCTGTAGTTTGAACACTCACCTTTACCTCCCTTGCCTTTGTTCAGTGCCAATATATGTGCAGTCCGCCAATCCTCAGGCACCTCACCATGATCCATACATACATACAACCAATCACCAACACAGTCATCCCTTTCTTAATAAATTCAACTGCAACACCATCCACTCCAGCCGCCTTGCCACATTTCATCTTACGTAAGGCTTTCACCTCCTCTTCTCTCTTCACCAAACCACTCTCTATGACTCTCTCACTTCACTTACCACCATGACCCGAACATCCCATATCTGCCACCCTAACATCAAACACTCAACAGTCCCTCAAAATACTCACTCCATCTCCTTGTTACTACATCACTACCTGTTACTACTTCCCTTTATGCCCCCCTTATCAATGTTCCCATTCATTCTCTTGTTTTTTTGCATATCATTAACCTTCTTCCTAAATGTCTTCTCATTCTCCTTAAAGTTTACTCTTTCTTACCCACCCCCAACTCTTATTTGCCCTCTTTTTCAACCTCTGCACCTTCCTCTCCTCCTTTCCTTTAAACATATCCCAATCATTTGTGTTCTTTCCCTGTAAGTACCAACCAAATGCCTCTCTTTTCTCTTTCACTAGCAACTTTACTTCATCATCCTACCACTCAATACCTTTTAAATCTGCCCAACTCCCACCTTTCTCATGCCACATGCATCTCTTGCACATGCCATCAATGCTTCCCTAAATACCTCACATTCCTCACCCACTCCCCTTGCTTCATTTACTCTCATCTTTTGCCATTCTACACTCAATCTCATCAGGCATTTCTTCACACAAGTCTTTTTCCAAGCTCCCATACACTCACCACTCTCTTCTCACCAGTTTCCTCTTTTCTGAAAACCTCTATAAATCTTCATCCTCGCCTCCACAAGACAGTGACGAGACATCCTATCAGTTGCCCCTCTCAGCTCATTTACATCCAGAAGTCTCACTTCTACACACCTGCCAATTAATATGTAACCCAATAATGCCTCTTAACCATTTCTCCTACACGTACATATATTTGTTTATGTCCTTTTTAAACCAGGTATTCCCAATCACCAGTCCTTTTTTCAACACACAACTCCATAAGGTGTTCACCATTTCCAGTCATACTACTGAATACCCTATATCCCCCAGTTATACCCTCAACTGCAACATTACTCAATTCTGCATTCAAATCACCCATCACTAATACCCTATCTCCTACATTAAAATTACTGACACACTCGCCCAGCTGCTCCTAAAACTCTCACCTCTCATGATCTTTCTTCTCATGGCCAGGTGCATAAGTGTTAATTACATCACTCATCTCTCACTTTCCACTTTCATCTTCATCAACATCAGTCAAGAATTTACTTCCTTTCACAGCTTCACACACTCCCACAACAACTGCTTTTATCCTTTTGTATGCTGTCCACACAAACCATTTCCTTTTTCAGTTAATTCCATTCTTCAACCATTTTTATATTACTACTTCTTTAAAATTTTAACATTATTCCTTAATCTCATGTTTTGCACTTTGGTTGTCCTATTCCTACATTGTTTGACGAGCTGCTTACTGTCTACATCATCAAATTGGTTTAAATACTTAAAGGTTGTGGCCAGGTCACCCCTCAATCTTATCTCTTTCACAATGAACAAATTTATAGCTTCATGCATTTCCTGGTAACTTAGCTCTCTTAATTCTGGAACCTTCTTCATTAACAATCAACCCCCAAGTAAAAATAAAAAGCCTTCCACTGTCTCACACTTTAGCAACCTCTTTTCACATATTCCCAGCAACCAGCAAACACAACACTGAAAAAGCACATCCTTAATGAGATTATCCAACAAGCACTAAGAAATCACCTTCCCAACTCTGTCTAAAAATACTACTCCATCTGACATGGTTCCATATGAAACCACTCCCCATACATCATCACGCATTTCCAACTACACTCGAATGATCACCCATACCTACATTACTACATTAAATGATTCAACACATCTCAATCAAACATTACTACACTATGACTTGAACATCTTAACCCATGGTTGTAAACATTTTTACCAACCTCTCAGATTATTATAACCAACTTCTTGGATTGTCATTACCAACTTCCTGCCCCAAGAAGTCAGTATATGATGAGAGGGAACATCTTAATCTGAATTATACACCAGTCAGGGAATTTGTGTTGAAGACCACATGTAATGAAAGCTTAGGTTTGTGTTGAATCGATGAAAAAAATTCAGAAATGCATAAGATTTATGAATAACTAAGTGGAAGTGGAAAAGAGTCATTAGAAAAAATAGAACACGTAAATATTCAAAAGATTCATATGCAGTGATGTACATTTACAAATTATCAATAAAAAGAACAAGAACTAGGAAGCAAAAGCAATACAACAATCCTTTTGAATAAGAGCTCTTACTTGTGTGCAAATATCAACCAACTGCTTGCGGAAGGTTTCTGTTTTCTTAAGATCACTCCTGTAGTACTCAACCACAGCCTTATTCATCAGCACCTGAAAACATTATAAAAGCATAATTTATTATTAATATGCAACATACTAAACTCTCTATTGCAGTCATTACCCATGCAATACAATACATATAATGTCTGTTTGTCTACATACAATATTAACCAATTAATGAAGAGAGTGAAACAGGCAATGATATACTCTACTTATGCTGTGGAAAGTCTGAGGACTAGATCACAGTGTCAATTCATCATTATGACCATGCTTTGATATGAAGAATGAAATGTCTTAACATGTTCATGTTTTAAACCTTATATCATATACAGCATATTCTATTGGAAGTAAAAGGGCGAAGGTCAAATTATTAATCTGTTTGGATTAGGTCATGCATTCCACAGTGAGCAATACACTTGAGAGTTACAGAGTTCTTAACATAAACCATGCCATCTACCTCATGGCAAGCCTTCCTTTACAAACATGAGAGTAACACAGCAGCACCCCTTTCCATCCTCACATTCATTGTTACTTAATTCATTCCCAAAAACCTAGCAAGCTTCTAGTTCCTAAAGATCTCCTCAGTCTTATGCCTCCTATAACCATTCTTAAATCCCACTCCTAACAACAAGTAGACTATTTGTGCTAACCACTGACATTCTTCATTGTTTTTTCCGTACTATATTCTTTTATTTTACTCTTTCTATCTTTTCTTTCATACTTGTTCACCATTTCCAGCATCAGAGAGGCAGTGCCATAAAAAAAAGGCTTCATTTGCTCATATCCATTCTCTAGCTGTCATGTGCAATGCACAAGCAGACCCCACTGACCTTTCATGGTTTCTTTGCCATTTTATGGTTTCTCTCGACTACTTCAAATGCCCTGCCACATTACCCACTTTAGCATTTCAATCATGCATCACTAATGCTTGGTCTCTTGCATCAAAACTGCTGACACACTCACTCATCTGCTCCCAAAATGTTTGTCTCTCCTTGCTATGCAAACACATACATCACTTTAGAAAAAAAAATCATTAAAATAATTCATATGCTCTTAAAAAGGCATTTCATTTCAAATCTCATTATATTCAGATCATTTAAATCTTGTAAATTGATGCTGGAAAGAATCAGGCCTTGTAATGAAGGGGAATATCAGTTTCTGTAACATCTGAGCGTTACAATAAAATCTGCTTTCATCATCGTTTACAACTTGTGAATCCTGGAATGTTTGCAACCTATGAGTTCAGTGACAAAACTGACAACTAATATCTTGGAGGGACTCTTCCCCTTCCTTCCTTTTTAACAAAAATGTACCTTCTTTCAATTTTCAACATTGACACCTCTCTCTTTATCACATTATTGCCTCCTTTTCTCTCTATTTTGGTCTTTGCTCTGGAGAACTGACTGCTTGCATACTTTATTTTGGCTAAGGTAACTGTATGCACTGGGAACTCAAGGGATGGCTAATTCAGTGTCTACTTTTTCCTTCTAATGCTAGTATGAGCAATTCTAACATCATATCTTCCTTTATAAGGCATGTCTGTCATTGCTGGAAGAATGAGCAACCCTTTTGTAAGTTTTTCTCAAGAAAACTAAAATGATGTGAGAATATGTGCCCATAACATCCTTTCTCATTGTTGGAAAAACGTACATCAAAACACAAATATATACACTGCTATAAAAATGTCTTACCTTTGCATCCTTTGGTCTTGTTCCTTGCAACTGGCTCAGGAGTGTGAGAGCAGCAGCATAATTACCCTTTGTGAACTCAGCCTGAGCAGCCTGGGCCCACTCCCTCTCAGCATCTGTTGTATCAGAACTGTTGGTTGTCTCTGTTGTAGCTGCAGTTTCTTGAGAATCCTCACCACTGCCCTTACTTTCTGCCATCTATTGAATATATTCAAAAGAAAAGAATTTATAATATATCACTCTATTCATAATTCAAGTTCATGAGGTATTGGTATAAGATATGTAATCTATCTTCCATAAGGTTAAACAAATAAGACCATAAAAGATATGAAGGATTACATACCTCAACAAAACTAATAAAAACTTAGCAATCAACACACAACTCTAAGCAATGCTTTGGATACTTATAAATGGGAAATACCTGTCAGTTATCTAAACTCAAAAATAAGAAAATTCATACTAAATACTATGTGGTCTATTTTGAAATACAAAAGACCTTTAATCTTTCCCATGAATCATTTCTACTTTCTGAGAAAGATATAGTAATTCTTATTCAGTATGGGTTGCATAAACAAAAATTTTTCATGAATATAAATGAATGCTTTGGGTAAGATTCTTATTTTACACTGCAACACATGGATTCAAAGATACATATATTCATCAACTTGTCTTTACAAGCATCATCTACAAGTCTTTCTAACCTTTCCTAAGGTGATCAGCTGCTAAAAAGCTATAATTACACTTCTTAAACTGGAAAAATCAATAAATCCTCAAAAAAGTGGCCCAATGAAAGATAATTGAAAAAAAAAAAAATAGTTTCAACATAACTTTTTACATGAAAATATGTATCATACAAAGATTTCACACCTTTCTGAAAACATATGCTGACCTTATTACCAAACAGTGGATAGAATCTTTGGGTTTTCTTCACAATCAGGTTTCCTTAACCTATACTTAGTTCCTTAAGTTCCCTCAGTTTCAATATTATGCAATATTACTAACAAGTAACAAATTGAGATATTTCTTTCTGAAGGTTTTTAGCCTAGCCTTGCATAGCATGAAGTAAATTAGCAAAACATGTTCATGTCACATGATACCATCATGTCACACATATGCAGAGTGACACTCACGTAAAGGGATGTCATGGGATACTTAGTATGAGACGAGTCTAGAAGTCCTGCCACCTTATTAAATGTGGAATCCTACAGAATTTTCTATATAATGATTACATTCATTGTTGAAAATAAATCAATACTAGGAGAGCTTTGCTGGACTAGCCTCTTTGTATTTATTACAGTCATCTTCGTCATCTTCTCTCTTTCCCAATAAATGTTTCAGTTACCCATTATACATTTTTTGCTTTCAGTTTTCTAAGTAATCCAAAGTATTTTGAAACATTTAATGCTGTATGATATATTAGAAATATTGTTTATTTGATTGTGTATAAATTAATAGTATGTATCTTTTCCTTCAATATGATCTATGAGAGGTTAAGAAACATAAAATATAAGAGAAAATGAACAGAAATTACTTGTATACAACAATATAAGAAATACAGAAACAAATGTTTTGATTTTTCCTCTCTGATTATAGGCTTGGGGACTGAATGTTGTATGATGCCTGTCTGGTAAAATTATTGTTATCTGTTTTCATCTTCGCGATTTTAAGGAATTGTTGTTAAATTAAGGTCAGTATAATTGCATATGACTGACAAAGTGAAATAAATAGGTAAAGAACATTGTATTTGGAAAAATAGGGTTAGATTTAAATGAGTCACAGAGCACGTGTCTATTTTGATACTGTAAGTATATTCTACAATTTCTATATACAAGTGTTTTATATTCAAACCAGTACTGAGTGGAAAGGAGACAATATCAAGCAGCTGTCAGATGTTAGCCAGATGGTAAAGGGGATCTGTGTCTAGCCTATATCTCTCTGTTAACAGAAGCCATTATTTCAGATTTTTTATTTAATAGGCCTTTGGGCTGATTATACATCTATAAAAGGAAAGGATGTAGTCGTAACATGGGGTCCTGTCCAGGATCTTGAAAACCAACTGTCCAGGGGATGCTTGAAAACCACCTGTCTGAGATGACTGCAAATCAAGTACTGGAAGAAGAACCAAGGAAACTGACTGTCCAGCGTAACCAAGAGGTACCGAAACGGTGAGTTAGTACTCTACTGTGCTCTTGTTTGATGTACTGGTGAAGATTTCAGCATACAAGTAAGTACTGATAATTATAAAACATGTCTGATAATGTAAAGTTCATGGAAACCCAGGATGTACACTTCCTGTACCAATGCAGTAAAGATGAATTAAACCAGGTGGCAGCTCTGTATGGAATTTCTCTGAGGTCACACATCAAAAGTGATATGCAGAGAGAATTAATAGGGGAATTAGTGTCCTTTGCAATACTGGAGAAATCTGAAGATGTTGAAAACTGTGGTGATGGTGAGGTAAAGATGAGTGAAAAAGTGGCAATGGAAAGACTGAGGTTAGAATTTGAACTTGAGAAAATACAACTGGAGGCAGAAAGATAGGCAGAAAAAGAAAGGATACAGGCAGAGGCAGAAAAAGAGAGGATACAGTCAGAGGCAGAAAAAGAGAGGATACAGTCTGAGGCAGAAAAAGACAGGATAAAGGCAAAATAAGAGGTAAGACTTAGAAAATTAGAAATTGAAGAGAGGATAGGTAAAAGAAGAGGAATTGGAGATAGAAATGATAGAGTAAATCAGTTACCTGAGTTTATAGAAGCTGAGGACATCTTTATTCAGTTTGAAAATATGGCAACTCTTAAAGGATGGGATGAAAGTGATTGGGCTATGTTGGTGCACAGTAAATTTATAGGTAAGGTTAGAGAGGCGTATGCATGTCTGAGTATGACAGAATTAATAGATTATAAGAATGTTAAAGAAGCAGTGTTGAAAATAGTGGAAACGGATATAGAAGTATACATGAGGAAGTTTAGGGACATTAAAAAATTCAAGTTGTAAAACTCATCTTGAAGTAGCCAGAGAATGTGGAATGAAATTTGACAGATGGTGTAAGTCAGAGGAGGTTGAAATGAAAACAAAGTAAGACAATTAATCCTGTTAGAACAATTCAAAAGCATTGTACACCCTGAAATAAATCATGAAATAAGTAAGAGTAAAGTGAAAAATGTGATGGACGCAGCCAGGATGGCTAACCAATTAGAAGTGGCAAACAAAATGTATAAGGGAGAGGTGTCACATAAACAAAGTGTAGTAAGGCAGAGTAACAGGTATAATTATGACAAACATTATAAACACCAGAACTATTCAAATGTTAAGCAACCTAGCACACTATTTCATGGAAGGTCCACCTATGTGTCATAAATATTGTAGGAAATAGATACCAAAGACAAACACCATACAGGTATCAAAGACCTCAGTTCTATCATAACCCTTATGTTAGAAGACAGGATAGACCACCAATGAAATGTATGGGATGTGAAGAAATAGGTTATGCTAAAAAACAAACAAACAAACAAAAAAAAGCCAGCAGTCCCAGAGCCTATCATGAATGAACATCCATTTGATGTAGAGACTACTGGAGAGGTAAATCACATGACGGATAAAAATGTGGAGAATACCTCAAAAGATGATGATGTAGCACAACAGTGAAATTATTTACCCAGCTTGTGTCATAACCAGGGGAATGACGAAGAGAGTAGAAGTTGAATATGATTTGGGTAATATATTTGATGAAGAGGAGTCTGTAAACAGAGATAATACACTGGAATTGGAAAATGAGAAGTGTTCTGTGGAATCAAAATTTCATTTACTTCCAGATTTTGTTGTGGAGAGGGAGGAGTTGATAAAGTTACAGAAGAGTGATGAGAGTTTGAAAGAATGTTGGAGTGAAGCTGCTGGAAATGGGAGTGAAGTGATATGTCAGTTGGATTTTATGTAGAGAGTGGTGTGTTAATGAGAAAGTGGAAGACTGCTCATGTTCCAGCATCTGATCACTGGGAGGTAAGAAAGCAGATTGTTATCCAAAGAAATATAGGGTACATGTTATTGCTTTGTCCCATGCTTTTTGTTTGTCTGGACATCTGGGAGTCAGAAAGACAACTGACAGGTTACTAACTCATCTTTATTGGCCAGATATGAAGAGAGATGTATCACAGTACTGTAAGACATGTGAATTATGTCAGAGAGTGGGTAAACCCAACCAGACTATACCGCCAGCACCATTGCAGCCAATTCCTGCTTTTTTGTAAACCTTTTAGCAAAATTGTAATTGATTGTGTAGGTCCTTTACTACAAACATGTAAAGGAAATCAGTATTTATCAACAATAGTGTGTGCGTATACCAGATTTCTAGAAGCTGTACCATTACATAGCATACATTCTAAAAATATTGTGAGAGAGTTAGTGAGATATTTCTCCTGGGTGGGCCTGCTTGAAATTGTACAGTCATACCAGAGAAGTGATTTCACTTCAAGATTGTTCAAGAAAATATTAAAGGGGTTACATATAAAACAAAATGTGTCTCGTGCTTATCACCCGCAAAGCCATGGAGTTGTAGAGAGATTCCACCAGAATTTGAACTGATCAGATAGGAGATACTAATTCTTTTTTTTATGTTAGCTGAGACAGCACGGGCAGCTGAGGCCCTAATCAAGGCCGTCCCATTAACACTATATGAATATATATCCTAGCCTGAGCCAGGTACCCATTTTATCGATCAACCCCTAGGGGTGAATGAACAGATGGGTTGACTGTGGACCAACTGCCTCAACCAGGATTAAAACCTATGCACTCAACCCTGGGTGGCCCATGAATGTGTCACAGTCAGGAATGCTAACCGTTACACCATGAAAGTCCATATTGTAACTAAGATAGATTTATTGAAAGGGTATTGGGAAGTACCTTTACTGAGAGAGCAAGGGAAATTTCTGCATTTGTGACTATGGATGGTTTGTATTAATATACTGTTACCTTTTGGTAAGAATAGCAGTGGTTGTACTTTCCAAAGATTAGTAAATTAAGTATTGTGTAATGTTAAACATTGTTCTGTACACATACATGACATTTGTATGTAATAAGGGAAGTGTTTAACAGGTTAGACCAAGCAAATCTAACTGTAAACCTTGTGAAGAGTGAATTTGCGACAGTGAATTTGCGACAGCAACTGTAGAATATCTAGTTATGTTGTTGGTCAGGGAAGTGTTAAACTAATTAATGCTAAAGTGGAAAGTATTTTAGTATTTCCAGCTCCTACAAACTGGAAAGAGTTACTAAGATTTCTGGGTATGGCTGGATATTATCATAGGTTTTGTAAAAACTTTTCAACAATTGCTTTACCATTAACCAACTTATTGTCAAAGAAAGTCAAATTCATGTGGAGTAAACATTGTGATGAGGCCTTTAAGAAATTAAAACAGATACTTGTAAGAGCACACATACTTTCTACTCCAAATCATGGTAGACCATTTACTGTAAATTGTATATAGATGCAAGTGATTTTGGAGCTGGTGGAGCTTTAAAGCAAGAGAAAAAAGATGATGATTTTCTAACTTGTTATTTTTCAAAGAAATTTCTCTCATATCAGAAAAATTATAGCATTATTGAGAAGGAAACCTTGTCATTGATATTAAGTTTGAACCATTTTGATGTTTATGAGAGGATCAGGAAGGTCAATTCAAGTATTTACAGATCACAATCCTCTGGTATTTTTGCATAAGATGAAAAATGTAAACCAATGTTTGACAAGGTGGAATCTTTTGTTACAAGATTATAATCTAGTTATCAAACATATAAGAGGAAAGGATAATGTTGTAACTGATGCCTTGTCCTGTATTCCAGTCAGTCATGAGTCAACCAGAGGTTGACTCAGGCCTCTTTTAGGAGGGGGACGTTAGTCATCTTCTCTCTTTTTCAATAATTGTTTTAGTTACCCATTACATATTTTTGTTTTCAGTTCTCTATGTAATCCAAAGTCTTTGGAAACATTTGATGCTGTATGTTAAAATTAAAAATATCTTTTGATATGATCAATGAGAGGCTAACAAACATATGAAATATAAGAGAAAAATAATAGAAATTACTTGTGTACGATAGAAGAAATATCAGAACAAATGTTTTGATTTTCCCTCTCCGATTACAGGCTCGGGGACTGAATGTTGTATAATGCCTGTCTGGTAAAATTATTATGTTATCTGTATTCATCTTAGTGATTTCAAGGAATTATGTTGTTAAACTGAGGTCAGTATAATTGCATTTGACTGAAAAAGTGATATAAATAAAGAACATTGTATTTGGAAGTAATTGTGTTAGATTTACATGATTCAGAGAGCACTTGTTTATTTTGATACAATAAATATATTCTATAATGTTTATATACAAGTGTTTGATATCTAAACCAGTACTGAGTGGAAAGGAGACAATATCAAGCAGCCGTCAGCTGTCAGGAGATGTTAGCCAGATGGTAAAGGGGATCTGTCTTTTTTTTTAAGTTGAAGGCTCCAGTCATGGACAAAAGTCCAAATCAAGGCCAGGCCCTAATTGAAATATAAAGAGAGTTGAGAAACTGGGGAAAAAAGACAGGGAAAGTATTTACAAGTGTTTAAGAAAGTGAAAGGCCTGTCTTTTGAAATGAGCCAGGTCATAGTTATTGGGAAAGGCATGAAAAGGTAGAGAGTTCCAAAGCTTTGATGTGTGAGGAAAGAAGCAGTTATCAAAACGGCACACCTCTGAGTTGCCGATGGCCACACAATAATCATGAGACACAGCAGCTTGCTGAGCATTCCATGGTCTAGCTAGTGGTTGGGGCACAAGCAGCTAGCTCTCAGGAGCAAAATCCAAAATAATACCTACAGAAGAGAGAAAGTGAACCAACATTGCATCTTAGAGCAAGGGAGTCAAGTTTGGAAGTTAACCTGGGACAGTTTAAATGTAGGACTGCTTTCGACTCAACTCTGTCAAGTAAGGAAACAGCTAGAACCACCCCAAACGTTAGAGCAGTACTCCATACAAGGACAAATCAATCCCTTGTAGAAACAGAGTAACTGGTCAAAAGAGAAAGAGTTACGACATGGCAATTTCCAGCAACTTTTCTGCTTTGGAATAGGAAAAAAAAAAAAAATCATTAATATAAAGAAGCAACCTCAGTAATCAATAACCTAAGAAACAATGCAATGAATATTTTGCCAATACAGTGCTACCAGTACGTCAAATGACATTATGCAACTTTTTAACTGTATTTATTAACCAGATCAACTTATCCTGTGGAAGAAAAGATTCTGCAGCAATTTACCAGTTCAGCTTGATTTCTGAGGGGTTTTGTTCTAAAATCCATAAAGTGTTTAGATAATACAATAACAGATGCAGAAATACTATGATCATTCTATTTCATAAAACAACATCAAATAAGGTGACAGTAGTAAAAGCTAGGTATATCATATAAAACATAGAGTATTAATGCAAATGAAGGTAATACACTAAAAAAATCTTAAGGAATCTATAAAAACATCACCTAATAGCTGACACAGGTTGCCAATAAAAAATCCGGCAATTGTTATTCTGGTTCCATCAGTATTCCAGCAGGAATCTCGGCTTGGTCTGTACCTGCATGGTGAGCAGAGGTTAAAAATTCCTGGATTTCAAAGATCTGAAGGATGCTGTTGTTCCAGTTAGTGATGAAGATAATGAACCTGACAACCCACCTGTTACCTGTATTTAACTTTTTCTACTGTGTACAGTACTAATTGAAAATTCTTCAGAACTGTGCTGTAAGTCCAGCATGTTACCAGTAGAGTACTGTATCATTTTACTGCACCCGAACCATTTTATTTAGTTGTTCAACATCAAAAGTTCATTTGCTTTTCATTTAGTGTTTAATTTTCTTTCTCTGAAGTACTGTAGTCATTTTCTATTACAATATATACAACATATAGAGTCTGGGGGCAATCAATCAATTTTCCGGAAACACTGAAAATCCGGCAGCCACGGGGTCCCAAGGTGGCCGGATTTATTATTGGCAACCTGTAGTACAAACATACCAACATTGTATTCATCTGTTCTTGGGGATTGCATGGCTGCTCAGTCTTCAATCTGTTTGCTGACATCCGACACCCCTTTCATGGTGCTTGTTCATGGATGTGACATGTACGTCAACTTGAATATCAAACACTAAGATAAAATCTAACAAATAAGGAAGTCAGATTTTCATAGGCTTGTTGATTATTTACATGTGCATTATTAACATTTACTAAAATTAACCCTACACTTTCTCTGATATTCTACCATCAATTCCTTCAACATTGTTCAATAAAGCAGAATGCTTTAAATCATAATCAAAATTTGTTACTGTACTCTGTAAACAGCACACTAGCATTGTAGAACAAAACTGTTCAATATCCATAGCTAACAGCATACGGAGCTTGACTAGACTTTTACCATTTTTGCTAATAATAAAATTTGCATAAATATTAGTTATGGCAAATTCAAAGAACCATTAACACAACATGAGTCGAAGTTTCTGATATACATAACCATTAACACAGCATGAGTGGAAGCTGAACAAGATCCAATGTAATGCTCTAAAAGTGTCATTATATTCTTCAAACATTACATTAACAGTGCAAAACACAAAGTCAGTAATTTAAGTTAATACTGATGTGAATCTATTCTACATTCTCCTTACCTCAACTACAATTATGGCCACAAAACTCCTGAATTGATGGTTAAATCTGTTGGTAAAACCAATTGCACAGTGGCCCAAAGAAATATACCAATTACAAAGCGACCCAAATAAATATACAACAGAGTATCGGTATAATACCATTTGAACTAAAGAGGACCAAAGTGTTGCGACCCAAAGGAATTAGGGCCATTACCATTTGACCCACCGAACAATGTCTGTTGGCAAAATAACCAATGTCAACGAAACTCTTTACTTGAACAATGCAATAGAGTGGTTAAGGTTGAATAGTTTACGTCCATGTTCCTTGACCCTCCTATGATCACATCTCCGTAAAATAACAATGAGACATAGCCTTGTCATGTTCTTTACCCTGGCAGAGGTATATAATGCAGATTTTACAACTCATTCCGTCAACATACTGATGTCCCTTACCTATTAATAAAATGTTTCCTTCAACAACTCACTCAAGTAATCTCATAAGCAAACTGTAAGTAAAACCTCAACGAAGAGAAAACTTACTCTGTGCAAATTCAACTTCTTAATATGATTCAGAGAAACCTAGATATGATAAACATATAGCTATTACTAGGCAAAACATCTCCAGCGAGCAATTCAAATAGCAAGGGAATTGTTCAACGATCAGTTCAAATGGCAAGCAGAATAAACAGCGAGCAGTTCAAACAGCGAAAAGATCAAGATCAAACAATTCAAATAGTGAGCACCACAAACAACAAAAAGTTGACTTAGCAAGCAGGTCAAACAATCAGATCAAACAGCAAGCATACCTGATGAATGTGTGTGTGTGTGTGTGTGTGTGTTGGGTAGGTGCAGGATCTCCAAGTAACGGTCCGTGAGAAAATATACAAAAAGTAAGATCTTATTTTCGAGGCCCCACTGGGATAATCTAAAGAAAATTGGACCACCTTATTTTCGGGGTCTTCCAGACTATCAGGACTTAGGATACTTGAAGGAAAGTCGGATTCTCTCATTTTTAGGGCCTCCAAACTTAGACCCCGGGATAATTCAATAAGAATCGGATCTCCTCATTTTTAGGGACCTCATGGTATCGGGCTATGGGATCATTTAAGGAAAGCATGTTACTTTCATCCTCCCACCCACTCACAAAAAAGCTATGTGACCCTGCCATGATTTGACCGGGCCCAGGATTACAAGAGAGAAGTTGGATTTTCTCATTTTCAGTGCCCAAAATAATCGGGTTCTCGGATGATGTAAGGGAATATTGTTTTCTCATCTTCAAGGCCTCCAAAATTATCGAACCATAATTAAATTTCAAGAAAGTAGAATTATTTCATTTTCAGGAACTCAAACTATCAAGCTCTTAGGCAATTTGAGGAAAGACGAATCTTCTCATCTCTGGGCTACACATCATGAAAACGACCATGGGATAATCAAAGGGAAGTCTGATCATATCATTTTAAGAGTCTCCGAGGACCTTGCCCTGAAATTATTTGTGAAAAGTAGAATATTTTCAAATTCAGAGCCATACAGGCTATCGGACCCTTAGATAGTCTAAGGAAAATCACATTTACTTATTTTTAGCGCCTCAAAGCTATCTGTTCCTCACCCGGATGAATCTGACCCTTTTATTCAGTTTTAAGAGCATATATATTCATTATTTCATTTTACTCTCGTTTAGTGCAATATCAAAATGATAGTAAGTTTAATTATTATATTCTAGTTTGCTATGTTATTGATAAATATTTATATTCATAATCACTCATTCGATTGAAAAAGGGTCGCTATTGGTCAGGCTGGTACCAGACACCGACGCTGATTGGCTCATTAGATCTTCGTCTTTATTTTCTTTTATGTATGTGTGTGTGTGTACAACCGAGTGAGTGTTTATGTTATGTTTCTGAACTAACGAAATGTAACTAATTATCATGATCCTTAATACAACCTTGACGACGTACATGATTATTGCCAGTATCACTTACTTGTGTGCTTGCAAAGAGTCCAGAAGCTTTCATTATGAAAAGGGTAAGTTGCTCTTTAGGTTAATCGTAAGTTTTATGTGAGCATTTCCCGTTCGAGCCATTAATTCTTATGTTGTGCGGGGATAATTGTTCGATTATTTGGTTTTTGTTTCTTTTATCGCAAGATTGATACATTGTCATAAATAGAAAATTAGGTATTATCAATGTTTCGGACATCCAGCGAATTTTCTTAGGTTTGGTTTGATTAAAATTTACAATAATTTATAAAACGACGCTTAATTCTTAGTTGATATATTCTGACGACAGCCGCACCAATGGATTCTTAGAAATTTGTTGTAATGTAATATTCATATAGAGTATATTTCACCTTTATTACCTTTGGTAAAACTTGAGTGTGGCTATACTTTGGGATATGGCTACTGATGTTTCAAGTGCTTTATATAGTTCGTTGGGAGTGTGGAAATGTCTGCGAGGCAGGACTTGAAGCATTTTATTGTTTTGAAGCCCTTTGTATTTAAAAAAGTGATAACAGTTATGTTTATCTGGAAAACGTGGTATCAGTGTAAAAGTATGTAATATGTACACTTGTATCATCAGAATCTGAAGAAACTTTACGGAATATCGTGTAATAGTTGAAATATGCTTATTGAAGTCTCTGAGGGTCTTCACCCCCACAGCCCAGACTGAGCCCAGGCTATTGGGTTGGGTCATGATTGAC
Organism: Panulirus argus; assembly: GCA_038088735.1. Classification (NCBI taxonomy): domain Eukaryota; kingdom Metazoa; phylum Arthropoda; class Malacostraca; order Decapoda; family Palinuridae; genus Panulirus; species Panulirus argus. Next base: position 22,423 of record JAYMFT010364958.1, read on the forward strand.
CAAACTGTTGGAAGCTTTAACCGTCAGGCACACATATCCCCCCACATCCTGGCTGGTGTGATATATTGTAAATACTAGTAGAGTGCACTCTTAAACTTTTACACTGTGCATTCAGTGCTGCTTTGATGATAGATGACAAGTCTCTGGCCCCTGATGTTTAAGGTGTTCTCTATTTTTGTGATCTGTATTGCACATTTGGATTTCAGAGGTAGCATTTAACAAAGCCTTTGATGCCTGTTTTGCCAGGTAGGATGTATTTCCGGATGAGTTGGAAACCATACCTTCTAGGATTGTCCAGGTATAGATGATTTTATGCTGAAGGTAGTAGATGGTAGGCAGCCACCAACCATGGAGGTATATTACTGTAAGTACTACCTGCATGGGTCAGTGATTACTGTGGAGTGAGTCAGCACTTCAGTGCTTTTTTTTTTCTCTCTTTTTTTTTCCCCTCACCCGTGTGTGGACTGCTGGCATTCTTTCCACAAACATATCACCTCACCTTGTCACATAACACTTAACTCACACATCCCATTTTTCTGTGGTCAGTGCTATGCACTAGCCCTGCATTTTGGCAAAATGATAGGAACAATAGATAGAAGAAGAAGTAGGAACATTAGACAAGAGCATTAGGAAGGAACATTGGGTAAGAGTTGTTGGTAGGAACATTAGCTTGGAGCTTTAGATAAAAGTAATAGGTTGGAACATTAAGTAGACACATTAGGTAATAGTAGTTGGTGGGAACATTATTTAGGAGCCTCTGAAGACACTGTGCTAGAATTGCCCTTTGCCAGTGGCCCGTTAAGAGTGAGGCACTAAAGGACAAGAAGCAGCACTGGAGTTCACTACTTACAGAGACTCTTTTGTCTTACAGGTATCCCACCAACTATCTCCCCATTGCAGTCACTTCTGGTATCTCCAAAATCTTGAAACTCTCTCAAACTCTTGCTTTCTCAAACATTTAGAACCACATTCCCTTCTTTTAGATCACCAGTATGGATTTCTCAGTGTTAGGTCTATTGGTGATCTCTCCTATGTGACTTGCTTCTGGTCTTCCTCTATCAGGGATTTTGGTGAAACTTTTTCATTACCTTTGATGTCTCCAAAGTACTTGACATGGTGTGGCATAAGTCTTTGCTTTCTAAACTACCTTTGTTTGGTTTAACTCCTTCTCTCTGTTCTCTAATGCATAGTTTCCTTTCAGGCTGTTCCATCGCTGTAATCGTCCTAGTCTATCAATTGTGGTGTTCTTTTCTTTCTTCTCTCTTTAAATGATCTCTCTTCTGATTTTAACCCTATTCATTCTTATAATGATGATTCCACTTTACATACTTCAACTCACTTTTCCTCCCCTCCTCCCTTTGATACTCATTCTCTTTCTCATACTCATCATATTTCCTCTCAGTTCAAATCTGCGCAATATTTTGGGTTGCAGAAGCAGTAACCTTGTAAAGTTTGATAGTGCAAAAATGCAATTTCTCCCTATATCTCTTTCTAAGAATAAATTGTTTTCCTCTGTTCAGTTTCAAAACACTCAGTTCAGCCTTGTAATAATTATAATGTTGGGCATAAGCATCTTCTCCACTTTGTTCTGGAAACCCCACATATTCAACATCACAAAGGCTGCTTCCCAAAATCTGCAGGGGCTCTGTAGGTGCCGAAATTATTTTTCTCCTGTGCAGCTGTTTCAGATTTACAGGGGTTTTGTATGCCTGAGTATAGAATATGGTTCACACATCTTGGGGCCTCACCCTCCACCTCTCTATTGACTAGATTTGAATCAAAAGCCTTCCGTCTCATTAATTCTCCTGGCATCACCTGTTTTAAACCTTCCTTTTCTGTATGCTGCGATGTTGCTGCTCTCTCTCTCTCTCTCTCTCTCTCTCTCTCTCTCTCTCTCTCTCTCTCTCTCTCTATCTATCTATCTATCTATCTATCTATCTATCTATTTTGTAGCTATTATTTTGGCCACTGTTCTCCTGAACAGTCTCTGTGTCCCCAACTCCAAGGTTTGGACCTGTGGCATGCATTTGGCTGCTGCTTCTCACAACTTCTGCATGGAGACTGCCTACTTGAGGATTGGCTGTTATCACACCTTCATCTTTCCATGAACAGCTAAGCCATGGAATTCTCTTCCTTCTTTTGTCTTTCCTTCTTCCAACAACCTTTTGTTACTTTTATGGGTTAGGTCTACAAACATTTTGAGAGCCCTGATTAATTTCTACACTCTTGCTCTTCAACTTTTTCTTTCACCCAAGAAGGCCTTAATTGGGACGTTATTTGCCTGTACCTTGTTAGTCACAATGAAAAAAGACTTCATGTCTACAAATAGGAGAAATTGTGTTAAAAAAGCCAGTAGACAAGATGGATGACGCCCATTTTAGCAGCCGAGATTCTCTTGAGAGTCTGAAATATGTCCATTATTCTTTATGACCATCACTTTCTCTAATGTTTATCATAGATAACAGCCATCATTTCTGAGGACCTTGCCTCCAGTGAATAACACACTTCACATAGGGGAAGAGGATGCTGTGACACTAGTAGCACTTGGTCAGAAGGGACAGGGTAGGAAAGTCTTTCTCCTATGTTTTCCAGTTTTCCAGAGGATTGCTGTTCATGGTTATGCAGAAACACTCCAGATAGAAGCATTCTAGAGGGTTGCAATCCTCAGGAATGTCAGGACCCATTAGGTAATTTTTGATATCAGTATCCATAGGTATATGCAGATACAAATACTTTGTTCTTAGTGTTTGAAGACAAACATTTTCATTTTTCATACTCAGGTATTCTTAAATGAATACAGATATTTCACAAGCTGTGCTTGAATGCACTCATAAACGAATACAGAATTTGAATACCCCATCCCATTTTTGTGCTGGACTTGACCTTTTTCTGTGTGTAGTTTATGGACTCCATAGTAGGTACTTATGGAAGAATATTGTTTCAGTGAACTCATAACACTTAGTAGAAGAGATTTAGGAGAGTGCTTAAGAGATATAATGAATATTTTAGCTAATGTTATTGGGAAATACTGTGATTAATTAGAAAGAATGGAGGGTTGATTAGAATAAATATTTGAAATAGTTCTGTAAATCAACAGAACTTATGACTTATGAAAACCTTAACTATCTTCCATAGTAGCTAGCTGTGATTTACCTTAATTTTGCTGTTTTTTTAAGAACATGTCATTCTTATGGTTTAGTGTTTGGATGCTGTTGATGGAGGTGGATTCCACTGATATCAGACCAAATGGATGTCATCCCATCGACTTTGGCCTATGTGGATCTCAGTCCACTTTGATTTTGTTTTATATTAACCTTGTTGCTATGGCAGTCTTATGATTTTGTGCCTTTGGACATCATCTGATGCAAAGAATCCTGTAGGTTATATCTTGCTAGATAACAAACATATTGAAATCTTTCATTCTATTTCACCCTTATTATCTTGCATTTGCTTGGGTTGAATCTCACCCACCATGTATCACACCAACTTTGGAATCTGTTTAAGTCCCCATGTAAGCTTATGCAGTGTTACTCACTTTTTTCACTTGGACCCAGAAGAGAACTCTGATACATCCCACCAGTGACCTTCACCCACTAGGAGAAGGCTTCTTTTATGTATGTCTTTTGTTCCCTTCCACTAAGATAGTCTGCTATCCATCAGAGAAAACTCTTATGAGTCTCGTATGAGGCACAGTGTCAAATGCTTTGTTGCAGTTAAGATACAAGCAGTCTAACTAGCCTTCCTTTTTGTCTAAAAGGGAGCTCTCTCTCATAGAAATCTAAGAGATTCTTCACACATGACCTCCTTTCCCTAAAGCCATGTTGCCTCTCACTTAGAAAGTCATCCATTTGCTTTCTTATCAACTTTTAATGTACCTAACAGACCACATTCATCAAGGAGACTGGTCTTTGTATGTGTGTGTGTGTAGCAGATCACTGTAGTAATATGTATATTACAAGAAGCTAGGCATTAACAGTATGAGAAAGTGAGAAGTTTCACCGTGATCTTCAGTCACAATTAATCTCTCAAGATTTCTGTGTTAAATCAGTATTTTTATCTGGAGCATTACTGGTAGTTCCTTTGTTTCTGTTATTAACAGAACATCAGTAAAGATATGCATGTGCTGACATATTTCTTATTTACACATTTCTAATCTTTCAGGTGCAGTAACAAATCTTTCTCACTGTCCTGGACGTTACTGTGGTCGCACAAAACTTGAAAATGGCTCTTGGTCAGCATGTGGGGCTTGTGAGAGAGGACTCCGGCGCAACAATCAAAGTGCTTGTCAGGAATGTGATGACACTCCAGAATTTTATGACAAGTTATACCTTGGTTTTATGGGATTGTTACCTCTGACTTTTCATTTAGGCTGTATTGATGCTGCTGCAAAGAGAAGAACGTAAGCATTCTTTGTCATATGCTGAGAAGTACAGTACTGGTGATATTCTTTCCTATCTTATTAATGTTTGATCATCGTCCTTGAAAGAATTTGGGAAGAGTCTTATGTAGTTGCTCATGACATATCCAAAGCTTTTAACAGGGTATGGCATTGGGGTCTCATCTCTAAGCTCTCGTCTTTTGCCTTCCCTCCCTCACTTTGCTCCCTCCTAATGAGCTACCTCTGGCCGATCTGTTTCTGTGGTTGTTGATAAATCAGCCTCCCCCTTTTTCTCCATCAACAGCAGTGTACCTCAAGGTTTGGTCCTATTCCCTACATGTTTTCTGCTTTTTATCAAAGATTTCCTCCCTTCCATAAAAAAACAAGTGCACTCAAGTGCTGATGACTCAACACTGCATTCCTCTACATCCTTCAATTCTGCTCCTTCTCTCACTCAATCTGCATTTTGTCTCAACACAACTACCTTAGTAAACACAGACGGGATATCTCACTGGGGGAGATGAAATCTAGTTAAGTTTAATGCCTCCAAGACCCAGTTTCTACCCACATCTCTATCAAAAACTCCACAACTCTCATCTCTCCATTGATGAATATATCATTCCAACATAGTTGGTATTACTGTAACATCAATTCTTTCTTGGAAACCCCACGTTATGGAAATAGCTAAGTCTGCCTTTAGGAAAATGGGAATCCTGGTTAGATGTCGAAATTTCTTTTCTTCAGAACTGTTGCTCCCTTTATACAAAGGATTGATCTGGCCTTGTATGGAGTACTGCTTTCACATCATTGTTAGTTCTACCTCTGCATCCTTATTTGTCAGAGTTGAGTTGAAGGCTGTGCGACTTGTAATCTCTCCCAGGCTAACTTCAAAACTTGAACTGCTTGTCCTACACCACTATGTTGGTTTACTTTCCCTCTTCTATAGGTATTCCTTTGGTTTTTGCTCCTGAGAGCTGTCTGCTTGTGTGATCCCACCACAAGCTAGACCACACAATACTCAGCAAGCTGTGTCACATGATTACTGTGTGGCTGTCGGCGACTCAAGGGTGGGCCATTTTGATAACTGTTTCTTTCCCTATCATATTTGAGACTCTCTACATTTTCATGTCTTTCCTAATAACTGTGACCTGGCTGGCACATTATAATGGACAGGTTTTTCAGACAGGTTATTTCACTTTCCCCCAGAATTCATAAATACTTTCCCTTGTCTTTTCTTTTGCTGTTTCATAACCCTCTCTATATTTCAATTTAGTTCTAAGGTCCAATTTTAAAAACAGAAATTTAACAATTAATCTATCTGTGTATCTCTCTATATCTCTGACACCCTTTCCCTCCAGGAACTCCCATCTAAGGGGGGTCACAGCATTCTTCCACAGTTTCTCTCCCTCCAGTATTCCTCCTCCCTATTTGCCCATGTCACAGGTGGTCTTCCACTAACACCAACCCCTTTAATTGTACCCTCATACATTCTCCTTGTAAATTTTCAGTCTTGTATTCTTTCCACATGCCCAAACCACCTCAAAGTATTATGTTTCACCCATTCTATCACTCCACAATTCACTCCCTTTGCATTCCCTGCCATGCCTGCCACATCTCTCACACCTTTTCATTTCTTTCTTCATTCCATCTGGTCACACCACATACTCTTCTCAAATATCTCATTTCCACAGCCTGGATTCTTAACCTTTATGACTCATTCCATGTCCATGTTTTGGCTGCATAGGTCAGGGTTGAGAGGACTATACTGTCCCTTAATCCTCTCTTCACTTCCATACATACACCTCTGCACTTCATTTTTCTATTAAGGGACCCAGTGACTCCTCTACCCATACAACTCTCTTTTCTCTCGCTAACAACATACTTCCTCATCCACCACTTACTACTCTTTATTCCATTCCCACATCCCACCTTCCTTATGACACATAATTGTCTCATATTTAAGCACTGCTTCCATAAGTACCTCCCATTCCTCACCCACTCCTTTAGTTTTGTATACTCTGACCTTTTGTCATTCCTTACCCAGGCTTCCAAGTTTACCTTTACCCAAGCCTCTTTTCCTACTTCATTCACTTTCACTGTCCTTTTCCAGCCCATACCATTCCTCTTTTCTTGAAGCCTTTATAAACTTTGACCCTTGTCTTCACCAAAAATTAAACAGGCTGCCCACCAGCTGCCCCTCTCAACACAATAGCATCCAGAAGTGTCACTTAAGCATGTTTATCAGGGAATACAGAAACCAATAAAGCCTGCCCATGATCAACCCCCATTCACTCCTGTACACTTATATGTCCCTGTTTTCTAATGTATCCAAGAAATTAGCAGTTTAGTTATGCATTAAAGCAGCTTTGTATATTGAGTAATTTTGTTTTGCTGTGGTTCTGCATATTTAAAGAATAGAATATAAGTTGCATACTGTGGTTTAGAGCATTAGATTTAATTCTGTGATATGAAGGCAGTAGGGGTATGTCAAAGAAAATATGGGTGTAACTTAGGTAAAGCACATGTAAAAAAATTAGATGGAACCTATGAAAACCCTACTCAACCTTCCCTTGCAGCCAAGATTTAATTTAATCTTCAATATTCCTGTCGAAATATACCAGTCTCACCCATTATTGAGCATCATGCCAACTGCCAAAAAATTTTAAACAAACAAAAGACCAAGGGGCAGTTTGCAGCCACATCATTTGGTCACCAGCAGCAGACCACATTAATGCTGGTATATTTCCAGTATAAATCTTGCTGTAAGAGGAGGTTGGAAGAGGTTTTCATGGTGTCTGTTGATATTTTACAATTGTTTAGTTCACTCAGCTCACTTTTACATTCATCATCACCACATTTTCCTTGATATTCATCACATCACTTTATATATTATTGTATAGTGAAATATGATAATTCAGGATTTTATTCTTTTCTGTAAACATATCACTATCATTGCTGTAAAGATTCACTCATCTAAAGCTAGTTTTGTTGTGTACCATTTGTGTTCAGAATTCCATAAATTTTTGCAAATCTTGCCAGTTCTCATGTTTATACAGTAGCATTCCAAACCACAGCTCTTCCATCACCTTACTGATGCATTGATTCATGTCTAACCACACCATCAGATAATTTTACCCTCCACAAAAAGATGGTGCTCTAGGAAGATTCCCAGACATTCACCTTTATGAGATGACTTACTGGATGCTTTTGTTCTGTTGCTGGTTGTCTTAGGGTTTTCTTCTACTATATAGAGCCACTTTCCCTAGTTTACTGTCATGTGACTTCATGGGTGAAGATCAGATGAGGTATTTGTTCAAAAGGTAATCTTTTAGCACGTGGAAAGGATGTACTGACGAGCCAGAATCCTCACTTGTGCATTACCTTTAGCACTCCCAGCCCATCTTCCCGTGAAGAGCTTGGTCAGTCTTACAGTTACAGTAACTTTTGAGGGTCTAAGATGCTGTGTAAACAGCAGAGTTGGGGAATATGGCAGCATGATGTCTTGGAAAGGGCAGAGGGGTATAGCTTTAGCAGGTGATTACTGTATTGTTTTTGAAGAGTGTTGTTACACCACCATTCTGGACACATCATGATTAAGATTTCATGCATGCAATAAGCATGACTTGCATTTTTTGTCGTGTGTTTGCATATCTCATTGATGTGGAGTACTTGGCTTCACCAGTTTTATGAGGGGGTGTATGAGAGATCTGGAATGGCAGGGAAAACAAAAGGGGATGAATTATGGAAAATTTGAGTGGGTGAAACATAATACTTTAGTCTTTATGCATGTAGAAAGAATGCTAGATGGGGAGTATACAAGGAGAGTGTATGGTAGTACTATTAAAGGGATTGATGTGAGAGGAAGCCCGCCAGTGGCATGGGAAATAGAGTAGAAGAGTACCGAAGGAAGAGGTTAGTGGAAGTGGAAGAATGCATGGAATGGTGCATGCAAGGGAGGCATTTATGGACAGGAATAAGTAATGACTTTTTTGCTGTGGCCACACCCTTGATGGGAATTCCTGTAGGGAACAGGCACCAGAGATATATACAAATATATAGATAGATAGGTAGATAGACTACATGGTTGAAGGTCTGATAAAGATTCTTATTCAGAAACATGCTTTTCACAAGCTCAAAGCTGATTTCTGATATCTTCTTTTCACTGTGATGGTATTGTTTACTCTCTTTATATTATACTGTACACTTCTCTTACTCTGTGCATATAGTTGAAAATTTTTTTTTCTTCTCTTGAAGCCCATTTTAACTCTCACCCAAAAAAATTTTTAGGTTTCTACTTATTAACTCATTATATCTGCAACAAGATGGGAAAAATTAAGAGATATCCTGTTTGCTTGAGGAAAGGAACCTGGATGTTTTGGTTTTAAGTGAAATATAGCTCAAGGGTAAAGGGGAAGAATAATCTGTAAGAGTGTAAGAAAGGGAGCTCCAGACTAATGTGGGTGAAAATGAAATTGGATTGCGAGAGATGGTTGCTTATTTGTGCTTATGCACCTGGTCATGAGGAGGAACATGATAAGAGGCAAGTGTTTTGGGAGCAGCTATGTAAGATGTCTGTAGTTTTGATGCAAGAGATCGGGTATTAGTGATGGACGATATAAACATGGAGGAGAGTAATGTGGCAGTTGAGGGTGTAACTGGGGGAGATGGAGTATTCAGAAAGGTGAATGAAAATGGTTAACAGCTTGTGGATTTTCTCTTTACATAATTGGTTTCCATTTCTCATGTTAGCAAGGTAATGCCAGGAACAAACAAAGAAAAGCTACATCTGTTTACATCCATTCCCTAGCTGTCATGTGTAATGTACTGATACTACAGCTCCCTTCCCACAACCAGGCCCCACACAACTTTCTGTCGTTTACCTCTTGGTTCAGTCCATTGACAGAACATCAACCCCTGTATACCACGTCATTCCAGTTCCCCCTATCCTGTGCACTCATTTCACCCTCCTGCATGTACAATGTATAGGCCCCTGACGGCACAAAATCTATTTCTTGCTAACCTTCCATCACTAGTTTAGTCTCCCTGTTCTTGTTCCCTCCACATCTGACACATATACCATCTTTGTCAACATTTCTTCACTTATTTTCTCCATATGTCCAGACAGTTTTAGCACACCCTCTTCATCTTTCTCAACCACTCTTATTATTACTATACCTCTCTTTCCTTTTCATTACTTACTTTATCAAACCACTTCCCATGACATTTTGTCATCAAATATTTCAAATATATTGATATAACCATGAAAATGAATCATTTCATAAGTATTTTCCATCCACCACTCTCATTGTATTAATGTCATTGCTTTGTAGATGTTTCAGCACAAGGCATTAAAAAGTGCGAGAGTAAGGCCTTAGTATCATATTAGTTGGTACTGGTCACATTTGATCATTTATTTTACCTACACTAGAATATTGATTATTGATCATTATTATGTTTAATCTTATGTGATAGATATGGTAGCAGCACATTGTCCTCCCTTGAAAGCTAATGCAAATGTGCTCTCATTGGCATAGCTGGAGGATGATTGACTGTGGGAAAGAATCATCATGCATTGTCACTTCATCCACTACCCAGGCACGGTGCACAGCCTTGAAATTAAGGTGCAGAATTTGTCATGCAAATATTTTTCTAAAGGCACCTTTCAGCTCACATAAATATCCATTTGGAGACATTAAGGAGTTAGTACAATCACAAGAAATATTTTCCTTATTTATATTGTGCATATACATTTTTTATGAACCCTAACTCCATTTCTTATAATACAGGTTCACTCGAGAAGTTATGGCCCTCTATGCATCAGCAATTATTGAAGTGGCAGTAGCAGCTATAGTGACATTACTTGTAACAGAGCCTTATGGATCTTTCAACATCCGCTCATGTAAAGTACGAAAACTAGCCGATTGGTATCCTCTTCTTCACAACCCAAACCCAAATTATGAGGGGGTTTTGCATTGTACTCAAGAAGCTGTTTACCCATTGTAAGTTGTACCATAATTCTTGTATATTTTTGGGTTTTGGGTTGAAATTTATATAATGTAGTTCCCGTATATATTTTAAGAGGGGATATTTGCCTACTATGACTAAGTGGCATTCACTCACACCCATTCTTTATCTGTCATGTGTTTTGTGGCAAAACCACAGACTGCTATCCACAACCAGACCCCCTTTGACCATTCCATGGCTTCCCTTGATTGCTTCATATACCCTGGTTCAGTCCAGTGACAGCATGTTTCACTATGTATACCACATTACACTGATTCACTGTATCCCATGTACATCTTTCACCTTCCTGTGTATAGGCCCTGAGCATTCAAAAGTTTTCCCTCCATCTTTCTATCTCCAGTATGGTTTTCCCTTCCACTTCTGACACATACAACCTCTTTATCAACCTCTCCTCACTTATGCTCACCATATGTCCAAACCATTTTATCACACTTTTTCAGCTTTCTCAACCACACTCTTCTTACTACCACAACTCTCTCTTACACTTTTATAACTTACTCAGTTGTACCACCTCACAATACACATTGTCCTTAAGCACTTCATTTCCAACACATTTGCTGTTCTCTACATACACTCTCATCTATAGGCCATCCCTCACATCCATACAACAACATTGGGACTATGTACCTTCTAGGCATACCCGTTTTTGCCTTCCACATATTCCTCAGTGTTCCCAAAATATTCACTCCCTCATCTACTCTGTGGCTCACTTCCTCTTACATGGTTCCATTTGCTTCCTTGTCCACTTTCAGGTGTCTAAAACACTCCACCTATTCAAAATTTTCTACAAACTCACCCCAGCTAATCTATATTCCTTCCATATTAAACCTAATATCCTTGCTTTTGTTCATATTTGCACTCAGCTTCCTCTTTGCACCCACTCACAAACTCAGGCACCATCATCTGCAGTTTCTCACTTGAAATTACCACCAGTGCTGTTTCAAACAAATGACAACTGACTCACTTCCCAGCCCAGTCCCCACATCCCCTGCAGACTGCATACTTGTCCCTTTCTCTATGACCCTTGCATTTACCTCCCTCACCACCACATCCATAAATTATTCAAACACCCACAGAGACATCACATACCCCATCTGTACACTTACGTTCACCTGGAACCACTCGCCTTCCTTTCTGTCTACTCACACACATGCCTTACTCTTGATGAAAACTTCTCACTGCTTCTGGTAGCTTTCCTTCCACATCATATATTTGTAAGACCTTCCTCACAGCATCTCTGTCAACCCTATCATATGCTTTCTCTACATACATAAATGCAACATACATATCTTTCTGTTTCTGTTAAGTATTTCTCTAACATGTTTGAAACAAACACCTAATGCAAACGTTCTCTACCACCAAGGCCTACCACATTGTTCCTCCCGTCTGATGTTCAGTACATGCCTTCATCCTTTCAGTCACCACTCTCCCATACAGGTTACCATGTGCTAAATATATATAATTATACTGTTTATACATGTGCTGTATATACATACTTATACATATGATACATCTGTAATTTGTACATTCGCCTTTGTATCTATTGCCATTATACAGTGGCACTGTACATGCATTCCACCAAATCTCAGGCACCTTAGTATGATCCATACATACATTGAAAATCCGAACTAACCAATCAACAACACAGTCACCCCCTTTTTTGAAGAAATTCAACTGCAGTACCATCTACTTTAGCTGCCTTGCCACATTTCATCTCACACAAGGCTTTCACCTTATCTCTTCACTAAATCACTTTGCATACCTTCCTGACCCAAACACCCTATATCTGCCGGCCTGTCATCAAATGCAGTTGACAGTGCTTCAAAGTACTCACTCTTTCTCCTTCTCACCTCATCAGTACCTGTTACCACTTCCTCACTTGCCCCCTTCATCATTGTTCCCATTGTTCTTTAGTTCTTCTGACACTTTTAACCTCCTTCCAAAACATCTTATTTTCCCTTCAGTTTACTGATACTTGCTCACCTAAACTCTCATTTGCCCCTCTTTTTCAACCCTTAGACACTCTTCTTGACCTCTTGCCACTTTCTCTTGTGTACATCCCAATCACTCCCTCTTTCTATATATAATTTCATTTCCAAAAACCTGTACAAATCTTCACCCATGTCTCCATCAGGTAATGATCAGACATCCCATCATCTGCCTCTCTCAACCCATTCACATCCAAGAGTCTCTTTTTTGCACACTTTTCAATTAGTATGTAGTTCAGTAATGCCCTCTGTGTACTTTTCAATACTTGATCGCTGTTTCCCGCGTCAGCGAGGTAGCACCAGGAAACAGACATAGAAAGACCCATCCACTCATATACACACATATATACATACCACACATACACATACATATACATATCAACATATGCATATATACATAGATACACATACATATACATATATACACATGTACATATTCATACTTGCTTGCCTTCATCCATTCCCGGCACCACCTCACCCTGCAGGGAACAGCATCGCCACCCCCTGTGTCAGCGAGGCAGCGCCAGGAAATTGGCGAAAAAGGCCACATTCACTCACACTCAGTCTCTAGCTGTCATGTGTAATGCACCAAACCAAAGCTCCCTATCCACATCCAGGCTCTACAGACCTTTCAATGGATTACCCCATACTTTTCACATGCCCTGGTTCAGTCCATAGACATCACGGTGACCCCAGTATACCACATCGTTCCAATTCACTCTATTCCGTGCACGCCTTTCACTCTCCTGCATGTTCAGGCCCTGATCACTCAAAATCTTTTTCACTCCATCCTTCCACCTACAATTTGGTCTCCTGCTTGTCCTTGTTCCCTCCACCTCTGACACTTATATCTTCTTTGTCAGCCTTTCTTCACTAATTCTCTCCATATGTCCAAACCATTTCAACACACCCTCTCTGCTCTCACAACCACACTCTTTTTATTACCACACATCTCTCTTACCCTTTCATTACTTACTCGATCAAACCACCTCAAACCACATATTGTTCTTAAAATTTTTATTTCCAACACAACCATGCCCCACAACCATGTAATATTGTTGGAACTACTGTTCCTTCAAACATACCCATTTTTGCTCTCTGAAATAATGATCTCTCTTTCCACACAATCTTCATCGCTTCCAAAACCTTTAACCCCCTTCCCTACCCTATGACTGACTTATGCTTCCAAGGTTCCATTCACTGCCATGTCCACTCCCAGATATTGAAAACACTTCATCTCCTCCAATTTTCCTACATTCAAACTTGCATCCCAACTAACCTGTCCCTCAACCCAGTTGAACCTGCTAACCTTTGGTCTTATTGACATTTGCTCTCAATTTTCTCCTTTCACACATTTTTCCAAACTTAGTCACCAACCTTTGCAGTTTCTTGCTTGAATCGGCCACCAGTGCTGTATCATCAGCAAACAACAATTGACTCACTTCCCTGACCATCTCATCCCCAACAGACTGCATACTTGTCCCTCTCTCCAAAACTCTCGCATTTACCTCCTTAAACATATTAAACAACCATGGGGAAATAACACACCCCTGCCGCAGGCCAAACTTCACTGGGAACCAATCACACCTCCTCTCTTTCTACTTGTACATATGCCTTACATCCTTGATAAAAACTTCCCACTACTTCTAGCAGCTTACCTTCAACACCATATATTCATAAGACCTCCCACAAAACATCTCTATCAACCCTCTCATATGCCTACTCCAGATCCATAAATCTATTTTTCTAAGTATTTCTCACATATATTCTTCAGAGTAAACACCTGATCCACACATCCTCTTCCATTTCTAAAACCACACTGCTCTTCCCCTATCTGATGCTCTGTACATTCCTTCTTCCTCTCAATCAATACCCTTCCATACAATTTTTCAGGAATACTCAACAAACTTATGCCTCTGTAATTTGAACACTCACCTTTAATCCCCTTTGCCTTTGTACAATGGCACTATATATGCATTCCACCAATCCTCAGGCACCTCACCATGATCTATGTATACACTGAATATGCTTACCAATCAATCAACAACACAGTCAACCCTTTCTTAATATATTAAACAGTAATACCATTCAATCCTGCTGCCTTGCCGGATTTCATCTTCTGCAAGGCTTTCATCACCTCCTTTCTCTCCACCAAATCACTCTCCCTGACTCTCTCACTTCGCACACCACCTCGAGCAATACATCCTACATCTGCTAATCTATCATTAACACATTCAACAATCCTTCAAAATACTCACTCCATCTCCTCCTCACTCCAACACTACCTGTTACACTTCCCCCCTTGACCCCTTCACTGATGTTCCCATTTGTTCTCTTGTCTTACGCACATTATTTACCTCCTTCCAAAAATCTTTTATTCTCCCTAAAGTTGAATGATACTCTCTCATCCCAACTCTCATTCGCCCTCTTTTTCAACCTCTGCACCTTCCTCTTGAACTCCTACCACTTTCTCTTATACATCTCCTAGTGATTTGTACTCCTTCCTTGTAAGTACTGTCCATATATCTCTCTTTTCTCTTTCACTAACAACTTTACTTCTTCATCCCATCACTCATTACCCTTTCTAATCTACCCATATCCCACCTTTTTCATGCCACATGCATCTCTTGCACATGCCATCACTGCTTCCCTAAATACATCCCATTCCTCAATCACTCCCCTCACCTCATTTGTTCTCACCTTTTGCCATTCTACTGTCAATCTCTCCTGGTGTTTCTTCTCACAAGTCTCCTTTCCAAGCTCACTTACTCTCACCACTCTTTTCTCCCCGAGATCCTCTCTTCTTTTCTGAAAACCTCTACAAATCTTCAACTTTGCTTCCAAAAGAGTTTGATCAGACATCCCACCAGCTGCCTCTCTCAGCACATTTACATCCAAAAGTCTCTCTTTTACATGCCTATCAATTAATACGTAATCTAATAATGCCCTTTGACCATCTCTCCTACTCACTGAGGTAGGGGAGGAAAAATTTGACCTCCATATTTCCTGCATGTCATAGAAGACGACTAAAAGTGGAGAGAGCAGGGGTTTGAAAATCCTCCCCTTTAGTTTTTAAATTTCCAAAAGAAGGAACAGAGAAGGGGGCCAAGTGAGGACTTTCCCTTTAAGGCTCAGTCCTCTGGTCTTATCACCACCTCACAAGGTAGCACCAGGAAACAGATGAAGAAAGGCACAACCACAAACATTTCATACTTTTTTCACACAAATTCGCCTTTTCCCGCATTAGCAAGGTAGCGTTAAGAACAGAGGACTGAGCCTTAGAGGGAAAAATCCTCTGATATTCCCTCACCCCCTGATGCTCCTCTTACTAATCCTATGACTCTTCCTGTAATCTCTTTTCGGACTGTCC
>JAYMFT010364959.1:0-22384 GCA_038088735.1 Panulirus argus
AGAGAGAGAGAGAGAGAGAGAGGAGGGGGGAACTTATTTGCGAGTTCTTACGAGACGACTTTGCCAAAGGGCAAGGCTAGTGCGATGTGTTCACCACAGGAAGAGACAAGAGTTGCAAAGGACGAGTCGCGTGATACCCCTGTTATCAAATGTTATGCGTGAGGTGGAGAGGTTTTATTCCTGTGGACTGAATCCCACCAGTCCACGTTTGGGTGAGGCAGAGAGAAAAGACAAATACCTGGGCGAAAAGAATACAAATGTAACAGGTACTGAAGTGTTGGCTCACTGCTGCACCCGTCACTAACCCTCCCCGATACCCAGGAGAGTACTACAGGTAATATATCACCCTGGTCCAGATAAGGAGAGAACACATTCCCTTTAATCGAACGTAAAGGAGGCGGCACTGGTCCTTAAAGGCAGTTGGGTCTTTTTAGCAATATGGATTGCATCTGACCTTCAATAAACAGTCAGTAGATCTTATTTTTTCTTGAGACACGCTGTTGAATTCGGAATCATTGTGGCGTTCCGGCCCTCGATCTAATAGCCAAACTCCCGTAATTAAGCTGTCTGGCAGGTTGGCATAATAGTCTCTCTAATTGCAGAGTCAAGGACTCTGACACACTTGTTTTTTTCCTTTAGTGCAAATTTCTGTTCGCTGTGAACCTTCAGGGGAAGATCTTTGCCAGAATGCGACTTTCTTGTGATAACCACATTACTGACGACTATTTCTAGTATTGTAAAGACTTTCAAGGTATCATACCCTTAGGGAAACCACGAATGATTATCCCTGGGCACTACCCTTGTTGGTTCAGTGGGTTATCCCATTACGGGTTCCTCTGGAGAGACAGAAGAGAGAAAGAGCTATACATTATAACTTGTCGGCACGTGATACTATTTGGAGTCAAAAACCCTACTGTCCTTATATAAAAGTTCGGGTGCCATTTCTGTATGGCATTTAGCCTGGCTGGAGATGTGAGCCTAGTCGTTGCGTCTTGCATACGTTTATAGTTCCCCCGTGAACCTAAGTGTCGTTTCCCCCATAATCCCCAAGGCTCTTGTAGGATCCCACGTCCTTCTATATTGGTTGTTTAATGTCTTTGTCAATACCCGCCCTAGCATCCTTGAAGGTGCGCCCCATACGTGTATAATAGTCATTATCATATAATAAGTTTATTTCCTATGTGATGCGTCTTTCGCTTGTCCCACTTGAGTCTTTGACTGTGTCCTGAGATCTACCTGGTGTTCTAGCGTTACTTTGTTGTAACGTTCGTCTCCTGTGGCGTATGATTATAACACTCGCAATATGCTCCAGGCCATTAAATCGGAATCCCTTTGTTAAATCATTCCATCCTGCAAAACATGTTCTTGGAAGGGCAGACGTTCCGGAGGTTAGGTAACACCAGAGATAACAACGTTTGGTTAAGATCTGACATGGTAATGAGAGAGGCTCTGGTGGTTGCCAGGCAACGTTCCTCCTACCAGCGGATATCTGGGCCGTTTAAGCACACCTGACTTTCATGTACACTGGAGTTGGTCTGAAATATACACTGTGTATGTTTCTCGGATAACACTGCCGGCTTTTTGCGGAGGCTTTTCTCTCCATAGAAAGCACAGGGGATGTGAGCTCATACACAGGCTTGTGTAAAAGCTCGAGAAACTCATAAAGAGATGAAGATCACCCTCACGAAAGTTAGGTGAACGGAAAGCTGCCGGGAATATCTACAATTGGACTAAACACTAGGGAAATCAGGTCCTTCTGTTGTAGTTATTTCTTTCTGTGTAAGAAGAGTTGATAGTCTATGATCTCACAAAGTAATCAAGGCGGGGAGGGGCCTGTCTCACGGAGAGGCAGAGAGTAAGGAAAACAGCTTCTTAAACACGTTAGTTATTCCAGGTTGCAACTGTCGGCAACCGTGTCAGGTGCCGTTTCATTCGAGTGCTTCTGGGTCAGGCTAATGAATCGACTCTGGAAAATGCCAAACATCCGAGAACATCATTTTGAATCACCAAATTTTGTTTTTTGGTCCTGAAGAATTCTTTTTTTTTTTTTATCAAATAATCAGTGAGGTCCTGAAAATCACCTGAGACTCCAGTTCCTTTATGTAGAATGTTATAAGATGAAGAAAGAGCTTGCAAGGAGGAAGAGTAAAAAGCTCTTTGATATTTGCTACTCAGGATGTTTTTAGACTATTACTTTTTTTCTTTCTAGAGGAGAGAGAAGTACAGATTACATAACTACCGATCGAACCAGCCTTTCAAAGCTAATTCCGGAATAACCAGGACATAACGATCTTGAAAATAATGCATTGCAGAGACTTTGTTACCATCGGGAGAAAAGAAATGTCACTTAGTGACACTGATCAACAAAAGTTGTGGGGAGAACTGTAATTTTCATTCAGTAGAGAAGCACAATCCCGGCACCATGACCCTGAAAGAGAAACTAATAGACGTGAAGGTGATCGTCACAGGACCTACGTAAAACCGCAAATTCTGTTCGATCTCTTCGAAAACTGGAGGTCTGAGAGCATGAGTTCTCACTTGTTCTATAATCACTGTAGACTGTGACTGAAAAAGAAATAATAATATGACAAGTAAGGATGACCTGTCGCTTCTTAATGATGACCTAAGGCCAGTTACTTAGCCGTTAGGGATCTATTGAAAGATATTGTTAGCCACTATCTTTCCCACAGTGGAATACATTTCTTGAAAAAAAAGCGTTCCGAGACTTCTTAACAAGTCTCCCTTGCGGCACAGTGTCATTTGCATTCTGGCAACCTGAATACAAACAATCCATCCACAATTTTGTTTTTGCGTAAAACAGAGCTCACTCTCTCGTAGCAATGTAAGAAGATACTTACACATGACCTTCTTTCTCTGAAGCAGTGCGTGTGAGTAAGGTTGACTTAAAGGATCCTAATCTATAAACACATTCTTTATATCAAAACCGAAGAGCTTCTTAATTGTATTACTTTAGCCAAAGTACTTTTAGTCAAGGCATGAAATTTTCTGCCTTTAACTGTTAAGGATTTATATATATTGTTTGAATGTTCATCTTACTTTTTTCTCTCCTGGCTTTTCAGGTACTCGCATCTCTCTTTCCTTCTTTTTTCTTTACTCTCTTCACACACACACACACACACACACACACACACACCAGACACACACACACACACACACACACACACATGTAGAACGTCATTTTCCATCTCTCTTTTCATTAATAATTTCACCAACTGTTTTCTCTCACCCGCTCTCTCTCTCTCGTCGCCCTTCTCGTATCATGCTTGTAATTATTGTCCCGCTTTCTTTTTCGCACACGCGTGAGTCACTCGGCTATTTGTATACGCTGACACTCTTCTGATGTTCCCCTTCTGCCATTAGTCTGCCTCAGTGGCCCCGTTCATTTCATCCTTCTACTGTGCCCATGTTATTTCCTCATATGTCTCACCCTTCTACCCCTGATTTGCCTTGCATCCCTGCAATTATCACACTCATTTCACCCTCTTTTCTTCTCACGTAGCCCCTCACCTTTGCTCATGTCATATCTTATCACCCGTCTTCACATCTCAGACTTCCTAACCAACGTCATTTTCAAGTTACAACCTACCTGGAGGTCCCAAAAACAAGCACTTTGACAAATCTTTGATGGCGATGTTTTTTGTTATCATATGACATCCATGTTACAAATATTCCTATGGGGTATGACAAATTTTGCATGGGTAGAGGCCGGTGTCAGCATATTAATACACGGTCACATAGAGAGAGAGAGAGAGAGAGACGAAAGGTCATACGAGTGCATCTGTATGCTGGAAATTATGGTGATGATTTGTGGTACTCACATTTGTTAATAGTATAGAGCTCGAAAGAAATACTTCTGATAGTAAAACTGACCTTTTGTTGCACAAAATCAGAGAATCAAAGTAAGATCACAAACTAAGATACGTAAAGTGTCATTCTAACGGCAATCATCAGCAAAATGAATGAGGACTAACAAAAATGGCAGTCTTGAACTGGTAGTTCGCTTTAGATTTTATTGAGTAACAATTCGTTGACCATACTCTATCAAACGCACATGCAAAACAATGTTAATAAACGTTTCTTTATCATTCAAAGTGTTCATATGTAACTTGTGTATTCCTTTCCACACTTCTTGTTGCACACAATATAACTTAAGCATCACAAAAATTTGGCTTTCCATACTACTTAATACAAAAGATAAAGAGATATCAGTAAGGATTCACTGCAGCTGACCATAAGTTATCTAATCATTCCTTAACTCATAAAACTCTCATTTGCAGCTAAACTCAGTCCTGATGAAAAAACATTCGCTCTTTCACAAATGAAATTTCGATGTAAAAAACACAACAGTAACTTATTCAACCACGTCCTTCCTGTGTAATCAATAGAGAAGATATATACCAGGTATGTGTCATCTTAAGATTTTTATTGGATTCGCAGGAAATGATGCGGCACGGAACTGCTTTTGTATTATCTGGTCTCATCGCGAAGCAAAGTTCTGTTTGCACTGCTCTAGGAAGAAGAAGGCGCCGACGGCCTCTGGCGGCTGTGATGCTATACCTTCACGTGTGTAGTCAGATGAGGATAAGGATCAGGGAGACGATAAGGCTGTTCATCTATACAGATGTACCTGTGACCTCGATGGTTTGTACCGAGATCAACATAGGAAGCCCGAGCGATAACTAGCGAGTTATAGAGAGTCTAGGGTTATCATTTCTTTGCAACAAATGACGATGCTTTTCAGGATATATCAAGGTGTCATCATGTGAAGAAAAGGGTGGATAATTTGTTCAGAAGTTCACACAACGGATGGTGGAAGAAATCTCTGACGGATTCTTCGAACGAATTAAGGATGTTAGGGATAAAAGTAAAAAGAAAAAAGCCCTCCCGTCCTGGTAAGCAAAGCGAGGCAAAAACCTAATGAAGGCTGACATAAGATTGATGAAGCGATATCTTAAAGCTGCTGACTCTGGAAGACCTCTGCAGTAGATGGGCGAGCTCGCGAGACATGGTATGTCACCTGTGTCCCTTTTACTGACAGAAACTCCGGCTGGATTGTTGTTTAGGAAGAAGTCGTTTGGGTCATTTATCTTCGGGGAGATTTTTGGCTCACTGAACAGAGACTTAAATGCTGTTTCTTTAGCATGTTACTCATCTCCTTGCCATCACCCTTTCATAAGCCTCCCTCTGGCATTTATGGAGACAATGATACTTGAGGTACTGGATTTCAGACTTGGAAATGAATAGTTACATTTCAGTTCATCTCTATTTAAGGAGTAGGTCTTTATCATTCCCCTTTTTTTTTTCCCCTGAGACTTATGTTATATTTTTGGTTTGTGGTCATTGTTCCACAATTCTTTCGAAAGGTTTATATTCGTTTTGAGTAAGTTATGGACTTTTCCGGAAGATCTGCAAATCGCTTTTCTTTCCTATCAATGGAACACCTTCTTTATAGTCTGGTCCTTCTAATCTGGACCTTTTGAACTTCCTTCTTACAGGCATATGCTCATTGCAAGTCAGGCACGTTTCTGCAATCTGCCATATTCACGTATTCTTGTCGTCTTTTGGTATTCAGGAGTGATTCTCATTATGGGGCATGGCTCACTGATTATTCTTCCTCAATTTACATACATTGGCTGTTGAAGTTAACATTTCCAGAAAGGTTTTCGATACTGGCTGTTTTGGTAGGTTACACTTCCCCCCACATACATGTAAGCGAGCTGTTGGATCCATCATCATTTTGTGCACGTTAAAGAGGGTCATTTAACCGTCTGGCTGGACTCCTGTTCATATCCCGATATTGGTTCAAGCACTGTACTCCCTTTGGTGATGATCTCTACATTTTTGAGCAGGTCTATATCTTTCCCCGAAACGGCATTTCCCCTTAGTCAAGCATGTTGTATTATACGACTGGAGGCTGGCTACTGAAATCTACATTTTCCCCCACATGATCGACATAACATGTCAAAGCTGCATATTACCAATGCATTTTGTTTACATACGAAGCTCCCCTCTTTGTGCGTTGTCTCTGCCTTCAACGTCACTGTTTCCATTCTCTGTATCTTCATCTTTTTCTTCTCACATGGTTGCCCTCATCGCATTTTCTTCCTTCTCTTGGGTATGTGTCTTCAGCGCCTCCTGTGTGTTCACCTCCTCTATACCTCTTTTATTTCCTGTATCATTTCCAACAACATTCTCTTCTTCTGTCTGTCTGTCTCTTTGTCTGTCTGTCTGTCTGTCTTTCTCTCTATCTATCTATCTATCTACCTTTCTTTCTCTGATTATCCACATGTCACCACCACTATCACCAGTCGCACTATGTCCTCACGAAGGTTTAGTTAGAAGCGTTGCCGAATTTTTGTTTCTAGCTCTTTTGAAGAGCTCTTGAAAAGTCTCTGAACTGCTTTGGTTACTGTCAACAAGTCATTCGTTTCGAGCAAATAATGCCTCCCGTGTAAGTTTGACATTCATGTCGAAGTTGATTTAAACACAGGAAAAAAAAAATAATTCTTACGGTATTCTGAGGTGGTTTTTCTGTAGTCTGTTGGGACCACAGTTGTCCAGACTGTAAAACAGGGATGGTATAGCCTCACAAAAGCGGTTACGTAGGTTCTCCAGTGCGCGAACGTAGCGGGTACCCCTGCCGATCACTCTAGACAAAGGCATTCCGACTAAACGTAGACTGGTCATGAGAAAAAAACAAATATTCCAAAACTTAGAAAATATCACCTGATTTAGTCATCATTTAAAAAAAGATAAAGAAAATGAGAATTACAGCCTAGTATCCTTTTTCTTTACCCCAGCTCACAGAGAGGACGGTCACTACACCATGTAAGATAATTTGCTCCAGTGTTCCAGCGATACGTAGGTGCTTGGCGCTTTAGACATGTCATCAGGAACCCTTTCGAGCTCTTCCTTTCGCCTCTGATGACCGTCCCCGTCGGGAATGATGAGGGCAAACTTGAGACAGACTCCTGAAATAATAAAATGACATGTCCAGTTCATAGCATACAACAACAGGTGAGGAACGTTCCTCAACACTCGTCTGTCAACAACAGCTTCTTTTCTTCTTCTTCATCTCCGCTTCGGTCATTCATGGCTATACCTTGATCCAAGCAAAAAAGGATGAAACACCTTCGTGATCGGATTACTCCAGGGAGGGATATTCTCTCCTCTCTCTGCAAGCTTCCATGTTACGATCATTCCCTGAGTTTCTTTCTGCCGACTGGATCACTATTGGTCCTTTTATGTCCTTGACATTCTGATTTCCTGCGTTCTCCTCAGGCTAATTCTCTTGCTCACCAAGTATCGCAAGACCAGGTGTAGTTGGTTGGCAAATGATTTCTGAAAGAATACTGCTGGTTATGGATGATGTACTTACTTATTTCTATGAGAAAAGTAAAGTGAAGAGTTGCCTAATTTACAGCTCTCCTCCAAGAATCTCATTTCGTTCCACGGGAGGCACGACTTTTCAGAGAGAGACCAGAATGTACATGTGATAATCATGCACCTCAATAGGGGGCCTTTATAATGAGTTTAAGAAAACGAGACGTCGAAAACAAGAATACTTTGAACAGCTCGTTGCAATCAGTCACTCCTGATGGCGGTCAAACAGCAAGCAGATACAAGTCCTACTCAGGCAAACCTATTCTCCTACCATGGCAAATATACTTCATAAGACTAAAGGGGGGAAAAACGAGAAAAAAATGCAATAGATGGATGTAACTGACAAAGAAACCTGATGGGCTACCCACTGTTGATCAGATCACGTGATATAGTCACGGTCAGTTCAGCACTGGGAAAGATAAACTGAATCCAGATGAACGACTCCTTGCAATGGAGGAACTACCTACGTGAGAGACCGCATGGTTTCAGGGAAAAGAGATCATATGTAAAGAACTTCGTAGTATCTATGATAGAATGAGCTCCCTGTAGGTAAAAGAGAAGGCTGAGTGGATCGTCTGTATCCTGAATTCTTGAAAGCATTTGACCAGTACTGGCTGGTGAAGAAGCACCATCTTCAGGAAGGAAGAAGAGGTAGTTCACCGCTGGCATGTCGCACGGTTCTGTTTTTGAACCATAGCTCTTCTTGATCAACGTAAACCATTTCCCAGGAGGATTGGACTCCCGCCTGAATAGGCCTCCGAATGATACCAATGTTAAAAGAGAGGTAAAAAAGCAGTAGACTGCATTCACCTAAAAAGGGACATAGACAAACCCAACCTAAACAAACCCGTGAGTCGTTCTGATACAAATCTGATGAAATCCAACTTAGCTAAATGCATGGCAATGAAGAAGGGATAGAATTAAAGAAGTCCTTACTATGAATATTACCTATTACGAAATAAGCCGCAGGAATCTGTGCGAGGGTGGAGAGTACGTAGACATCGTTCCTAACCTGTCGTTAGAGTATATCACCTTAGGAGAACAGTAAGATAGACATATTGTCTGACGACATGGAACAGCATTCAGGCGCGCGGATAAAGAAATATTTAGCGATCTGTTCACTTCCTACATGAGACCAAAGGTAGAATATTCCCTCTCAAGTTTCGCACCTCACTTAAGAGAAGTGCAAAGAAAGTAATGGAGAAGCTCCAGAAAAGGGCAACAAAAATGGTACTATGATGAAGAGAACTACGTTAGAGAGAAAGGCTAAGAGGCCATAACGTTGCTATGAGGAGTGAGGGGTGACTGGATCACAACCTTTAAGATTATAACCTATCATGATGAAGTAGAGAGTGAACAGTTCTTCGAAAGATTTAGTGATTGAACAACCAGAATACATAACATCAATATAAGCAAGAAACTTTTAAGGAAAAATTTAAAGAAATGCTTTTTTAGTATGAACGGCGTAAAGTGGATAATGATGATAATGAAAGGCGTAAAGTGGATGAGGATAAAGTGATTGCTGACAGTATAGAGACGTTTAAATTTTTCTTTTTATAATGAGAAAGTTCAACACATGGGACCTCGTGAGTGCAAAATTCCTTTCCCGTCCAGTACATATGCGTAAATACGCATCATTTACATTTAATATGACTAAGGCGCCGAGCTCTAACAGAGAATGTTTCCATTTTCTACGCTATCACCCTGCGACAGATCGCATCACATTTTCTAAAATTCGCATTATCATGGTCCATCAAACTACAATGCACATTTACTTCCCACAATCTTTCCACTCCAGTATGCAGCACAGCTCACTAAGCAATGGATCTTTCATAGCGTTCCAGTTCACGAAACAAAACAAACAAAAAATAAAAACATCGTAAATGCTTTATCGTTTATATTCATATTCGAAAGTCCGTCCAGCGCACAACACAATGGAAATTCTGTCTCCCACAGTCCTAAAACCTACCAGGTACAAAAGCGCGCCATATTCTGCGTCTTCCACATTAGTACTATCGTCCCTCGTCCTTGCAGTTGCTCACTTGGTCTCAGAATAGATTTGACGCTCTCTGTCTTTTCTTGAAGGCTAGCCAGGTCCCATAGCACATTACATTCCACATCTTTTACATTACCATGTTACATGAAATCCAGTAGGCTCAGAATTTCCCATTCTTCGTGTCAGGAACTAGAGCACACCACTCATCTTCCATGACATCGTTATTCGTCAATCTTTGCAGTGCGCTACGCGGGCCATTGTTCCATACACCCACCTCCAGGTGCCTAATTTATCGACCAACACCTAGAGAAGTAGGAACAGCCGGGTTGATTGTGGACCGACTGCCGCAACCAGGATTCGAACCTATGCGCTCGACTCCGGGTGATCCCGTGAATGCATTATGGTCAGCAACACTAATCACTGCACCATACAGGTTCCATTACCAGCGTTTCTACGATCCACCAGACTCCACAATACAATGCACGCCACATCTTCCACATCATGACGGTCAACCACGCTCCATTCTCCACCACACTGCCATGGTCCGCTAGTCTCCATAACACATTCAACGCTACATCTTCCACCACATCATGTTGGTCCATCGGGTTCAGCGCAGTGAGTGCACCATTTCCCATACTGCCACGGACAACCAAGCTCAACCACATGCCACATGTCCCACAAGCCTCACAATACAGTGGTCGCTCCGTTTTCCACATTACCACGACACACCGGCTCCACAACACACCGCACACTGAGCCTTTCTGCATTACGACAATCCACCAGTACTTCATCTGCATTGCCACAGTCAGTCAAGCCCTGTGACTTAAAAAGCTACATTTCCCATTAGGTAATGTGTGAGTAGTCACACCAGCGAGCTTAAAGGCTTTTCTACCTCCCACGCTCTGTGATCTACAAGGCACCACAAGACACTACGCTCTTTTTCTTCCACATTGAATTGTCTTAACAAGACTACATATCACGTTCCCTCTTTCACTCTACCACTTTTCACCAGTCTTCACCACATATGTGTTCTGCCATCTGAATTACCACGGTGCCCCATATTCCACAACCCACGACACGTTCCACCTGTCCAGTGTGCTGCATATTCTTCCACACCAACCACGTTCCACAAGGCTTTATCTTCCATCTCTCATACATATTTCCTGTGGTCCGCTGGCTCCGACAACGCACAACTCGCCCCATCTCCTGCATTACAGTAATCAACCTGGTCCCATTCACTTCAACGTTCCCGTCTCTGCTCTTTCCCCATGTTCAATGGCACAAGATCTTGGGAACGATTGTTTTTTTTTTTTCCGATATTCGCTTGAGAGAAATTGGCTGTGTAACCATGGATGAGGAGGATAATGACTCTGACTTATACGACATGGTTTAGGCAAACGGGTTTTACACGAGGGTAATATGAGTGACTTTGAGAGATAATTTCTAGATTCGAACGAATCTTTATTTGCCATGTAGGATGAGACCTGGGTGCAGCTAAGGAGGAAATTGTTGCTGCTTGGAAGCAGGAAGCATCATGTGAGGCTTGGCAGAAGTGACCTTTTAGGTAAATGATCAAATTCTCTGCACTCTCATGGGAGAACGGGTTTTGTAAGCAAACGATGCATGCGTGCACACACACACACACACGCGCGCGCGCGTGCAGTCTGTAACGTAATGGAAAACATATATACTTATGTACTTATATAGATAAGTGGAAAGGTAAATAAATGAAACAAAGGGGAGATAAAGAAAGAAGGACTACAGAGAAAAGAAAGCGTTGGATAAAATGTAATTTCTCACATGTGCTTATAAATCAGTAACTTGTCTTTCTCCCAGTAAAGAATATCATCAGATCTCTGTGGCAACTATTTTCTTCTTTTTTATGCATAACTGAAACAATGACACCATTTTTTTTTTTGCAAGCACCGAGTGCACCCGTCCGTTGCAACAACTGTCTACTGGTACAGATTCTTAAGTTCAGACAAAGAGATCTCTTTTGATCCTGAAGTTCTGTAAAATCTAGCGCCTGGGAATGATAATAACAATAAAAAAGCAGAGAGAGAGAGAAAAGAAGAAATCGAGAGACCAGGGCCGAGTCGGGCTGAAAACATGTCACAGGAAGAGAGTATCGGATGAGAGTTTCAGGAAGGAGGCGTCA
This sequence comes from Panulirus argus, assembly GCA_038088735.1. Lineage (NCBI taxonomy): Eukaryota > Metazoa > Arthropoda > Malacostraca > Decapoda > Palinuridae > Panulirus > Panulirus argus. The sequence goes on from JAYMFT010364959.1 coordinate 11,559, forward strand.
GTTTTCCAGAGAAGGGACTGCTATTGAAGAAACGCTGAAGATGGAGACAATGCAAGGGACCTGAGCAAAGATGCGGCGCCTGGAAGGAGAAGAGGGGTTGAAGACGAAGAGTTGCATCCAGTTTAATGGGAAAATGAATCTACCTCTTCTGATTATGGAGCGTAAGGGGAAAAATATTGATAGGTAGATATCATACCTGTTGATGGACGATCGGTTCAAAGCAGCCTTGGGTGTGGCTGACAAATAGATGACCATATCGATAGAACAAAGTATCTTTACATGAAAATCGCTGGAACCTCAAGACCTCTTCCAGCGCTTAGCGTTACCATATTCTTCATTACCGTAACAAAGTCGTTCTAGCAATTATATTCTGTGCCCTGAAGTAAGCATCACCCTGCCACATGCTTTAGTTTTTTTTCATTTGTAAAGTCACGATCATCAAGGTTTTCTACTCTCGCATATGAAAAGTTTATTTATCTACGGATCAGAGATTTGAACCATAAAAAACAAGAGAAGCAACTAGATCCTACGTGACAAGGAATGGACTCAAGATAACCATTAACTTGCCTCCAACAAGCATCAGGAAAATTTTTACGTCACTTCAATGTGTGTCATGTAAGGATTTTAGCCTACCAAGCGCAAAACTACTCCCTGGAAACTAACAAACTCGCTCACATGTACATTGCAACAAACACTAGCTGATTTGCCTCTCGGAAAGACTCGTAAGTAGAGAAAATGAAAATAAAATGAGTATGACTTGAGAGCACTCACCTCGAATTCAAGCCTGAAGTCAAGTACTTACCTACACTTAATCCGTGCTATTCATGTACTAATTTTAAGGTATACTTGTGCGCCTGCTACACACTTCACAGTTTTCTGTCCTCAAAATGCACTTGAAAAGATGAAAACAGTTTCAAGTACTTTTCAAATTAAACGTGATATAAAACTTTTTTTTTTTAACTTTACGCTCCTCATTGTGAACATTCAGCTGACACAGGGCTTAATGATGGCTTATAAAGGCCAGCTTCGACGCTGACTCCTACGTACTCCCTTGTATTCCTAGCCTGAATCACTATCTTGGACAGATGAATTTCAGTTTTAACAGCAGCTTTGTGGCAGCACTAAAGAACTCCTTCGAACAGCATCGTAACCAGTAGGGAGAGACTGAAATGCCTCATTTAAGTCTTGACTTCCCCGATTTTCTTAATATACGTCTTTCCCTTACACGTGCTGCAGACTGGCATTTCTATGAGGGCGACGCACCGTTAGCTACTGACGAGTAATGACGCCCTCTATTTAGCAGCACGGACTTTAATAAAACATTAGGGCTATGTTAAAGTTACTCAGGCGAAATACATTCTGTAAATGCGTCTAGATTTAAACTGAAACGTCAGAAACTTGAAGGAAAAACTACATGTAGTGCAGCCAGTGTTACGACCAAGGGCATTAATAAAGAAGGATGCACAGGCCTGTTGTGTTGCGCGGAAAAACGTGAGGAAAATCTAGTATACCAGATGGAGAAAACCGTACAATCTCAATGATAAAAAACACTTCTATAGTTGACATAAAACATCGCACGCGAGAAGGATAAAACAAGTCCTTTGGGGTATCAGAAAAATTCATTCTATTACGCGAGTATGATTAATGATACGTCCACTTTAGTGAAATAATAATATCACTTGAACCACTTGTTCGTGTGCAACCGCTAGTGTTGTGTGGTTGATGGAACTCACACGTTAGCGTGGCTAATGAGACTATCCCTCGTGAAACTGAAAATAAGCTACACTTTAGTACGATCGTATGAGCACAGTGACATCACACAGTCGCTCTACAACGTGAATCTACGTTGGAAAACGATCGCTGGCCGGGCTACTACGGCTGCATATTCAACCAGAGATGGGAGGTCTGTGTGGCGCGCGTGTGTGAACAGAGAGTACTGTACCATTATGACTGTACTCTTACAGAAAGAAAGATAAAGATATGTATTCAGTGTACGCAAGTGGAAATGCGATATACCGGTGCCTCGTGAGGGTAAACCTGGAGCTAATTTAATATTAATTCAAACGCTGCTGGAGTGTTCCTATTTAAAGTACCCACCGAGGGGCATGACATAGTTGACTTGAAATGGATATGTTTCACTGAGTGGAACATGTGTCTACGTAAGTGTGAGGGAGTGTGGGTATGTGTGTGATCCATAGGGATAGAAACATGTTTAAGTTTAGCATATACAGAAAACCCACCAATGTTTGTTCTTATATTCATTACCACTCAGCTCAACATGACAGAATTAAACAATCATCAGTCCAGTCGACGATATTCCTTAGGGCATTACGTAGATGCAGTCCGGAATTTATTGATGATAAGTTTGAGGAGATATATTCTATTGGATCCAACTTAAAGTATCCTGGATCTTTCATTGATAAATCCCTTAAGTTGGCAAATAAATCGTTTTATAGAGTTAAACCCAAAGTTCCCCTTGATATCAAGAATCTTTTAGTCCTCCCTTTTAGTGATAATTTTGCGTTACTTCTCAGGTTGCTTAAATCCTTTCAATGCAAATGTAGCCTTCAGCAATGCAATTTTATGACAAGCATGTTGCCAGACCCGAACATCGCTAACCCGAACACCACCATCCGGTAACGCTTGTTTACCAATGGCGTCTTAGCTACGTCTCTTCCTTTTATATCACCTGACTGTTCTACGTCTTCTATCTCATTCTTGTATTTCTCCTAACGATGTGATCATTACACGAAAGTGCACTTGGGAACTTGTCGTGTTTCATTGTCCTGTGGTTTTATGTATACACCAGATCACCCTCACCAATGTGACCTCTTGCAATATAAACGCCTATATACACATACATATATATACATACACATACATACATACATACATAGACATGAACTTATTCATAGTTGCTCGCCTTTATCCAATCACGGCGCCACCCCGTCTCACAGGAAACAGCATCGCCACCCCCTGCGACAGTAAGGTAGCGCCAGGAAACATACAAAGAAAGGCCACACCCGCTCATATCCATACACGAGCTGTCATGTGTAATTCACCGAAGTATATAACCTCGCATGAGCCAGGTACCGACTTCATCGACCAACCCACAGGGGAGGATGAACAGCTGGGTTGACTGCCGACCCGATGCCAAGACCAGGATTCGAACCTACACGGTCTCGACCCTGGGCGGCCCGCTGAATGCGTTTCGATCAGCAGCGTCATGTAATCACTACACCACGGAGATTAATGTTCCCTCTTATCTAGACAAAACATTTCTGCTTATCGACCAGAAATTGATTCTAAGACCTACCGCTTTCCCCTCTCGGAATACACAGTCAAATATTTCCATAGAAAGATATCTTTCATCGTCTAATGATGATAAACTTTTCAGCGAGGACGGAAGTTTTATCTTTCAACCAATATTCTATTCTGCGGAAAAACTCAGATCGATGTCATGTCACAATCTGTCTCGCTCTTTTAGATAGAAGTAAACTTAGCGTTGGCCCGTTCCCCTGTGCATATGTTTACACAGCTGTTTTTATTACAAATGACTCTGGATATTGCATTTACAGATGTCGCTGAATAAGAAGGATTATCCTCCAAACAAACAGAGAGATATATATAGAGAACGTGTGCATTTGGGTCCACGTCTCGAACGTTCACAATGTCGCACTCTTGTCTGTAAAACATTTATGCATATTTCACAGAATATGCGTCTTAAACTAAGTCAAGAACGTGAATCATTTGATGAAGGACTTCACATGAATATTGACACAAATTCCTGAAACCCTAAGAATCATGACAACAGTGTAATGAATTGTAAAGCGCTTCATACTGGGATTGTCAAAGTGAGGAATCTTTCTCCCTCTCCACGTTATGCAGTCCTGGGACTCCCTTCAAGGTAAGGTGTGCTCATCTGGGGTGAGGAGGTCTCTCGACGATGCCCTACTCTTTTTCCCGTCTGTTGCCGATAACACAGCCTTGTGGAAAGGGTCCTATAAAGCTCGCGGTAATACAGCTTGCAACAGCAGTCCGCTAATATTTAGCTATTTGTCTGTCTGTCCGTGTGTCTTCTGTCTGTCTGTCTGTCTGTCTATATGTCTACCCGTCTACTCACGATAAATTGATAAGTATGATGGAAGATACATTACCCAATTACCAGCTGACTGTCTGTCTATCTGTCTGTCTATACAAGAGACATTAATCAATATGAGGGAAGACACAATAAGCAATAACCAGCTGTCTGTCTGTCTGCCTGTCAATCTGTCTGTCTACACACGAGATATCAATCAATATAAGGGAAGACGTAATACCCAAACACCATCTGAGGAATAATAGAAAAGCTAAAAAGCTAAAAATCCTTAGAAGTTAATATATAGAAACATACAATGTCTAATAAGTGCGAATTCTAGAAATAAATGAATTACGTTAATGAATATACAGAGATAAGAACATAATCTAAACAAATATGACAAAAACTTGGCTTAAGAAAATAATGAAAGATGAAGCAAGCTTCGAACAATTTGAACCGTTCATAGTAGATGAGACAAAAGTCAAACAAGAAGGTGTAGCAATATATATGTCCATAATAGAAAGAAAACAGAAAACGGAAATGAGGAGTCACAATAGATGCGAACTAATTTTGGTGAGCATCCCATCCATGGACACAATAAACTTAAAGTGTTGTACACAACACCAAAAACCAACACTAAAATGACTTCATAATAATTTTGATGAAAGTTGAAGACATTTTGGAGGGAGTAAGGAAACCTGGTCCGATAATGACATAGGCTGGTGATTTTAATCTCCATATCAATGAATGGCAGGAAAGTGGAGTAGATTATGAATGCAAATATGATTAATAAGGAAAGAATAATGGATCGCCAGATGAAAGAAAAATACTCCAAGAACTAACTGATTTATGTGAATCACTCAACCTTTTGTAGGTACACCACAGACCGACAGGAGGGAGCAATACGATAGATCTGATGTTTTGCAGACGATATGACAATGTTTTCAGGAATACATGTAGATAATACGAGTCTATCGAATCATAATGTCATAGAAAACACTACAGCTTATGGAACGGATATGAATGAATGTGAACGTGATAAAGCAACGGAGAATAACATATGGTTGAGCGATATGAATTTTCACCTTGATAAATCGAACTGGGAAGAGTGTCATTGAAAGGATGAGAGACGAGGTCAAATATTTACTGAGTAGATGCCAAGCAAAAATAAAACAAGTATGAAATGGAACATACCTAAGGATAAAAAACTGTGGATGAATAGAAGAAAAGTATGAAAAAAAAAAAGGGAGAGTTACGAAACTAGTTAGAATAAAAGAATTTTATGAGAAAATAAAGGAAGTAGGTGCAGAAATAATGAAACCCCATAGAAGATAAGAGATACTGAAGATAAAGTTATACAGAACACCTTTTTTAATGCTAGTTGAGACGGCACGGGGAAGTGTGGCCTTAATCAAGGCCATCCCATTAACGCTATATATCTATATATATCCTAGCCTGAGTCAGGTACCCATTTTATTGACCAACCCCTGAGGGGTGAATGAACAGCTGGGTTGACTGTGGACCGAATGCCGTAACCAGGATTCGAACCTATGCGCTCAACCCTGGGCACCCGGCCCGTGAATGCGTCGTGGTCAAGATTGAAAACCGATACACCACGGGAGTTACTATTCACAGACATAAATAGAGCCAAGAAAAACATAACACTGGACCCTTTTAGATAGCAGTACGGAAATGGCCGAAGGGAGAGATACAAATTGTTGGCTGAATATTATAAATCGGCCCTCAGCTCAAATTCCGAGTTGAAATTGAAAGATGAAAACTGTTTAGCCAATATTATGGAAACGTACTCATTGATACCGAAATTTCCGACGTTGATACAAACAGAACGACTGATCGATCACCTGTGAGAAAATTCGGCTCCAGGACAAGACGGAAGCCCAGCTTTATTCCTAAAACAAACAAACAAGCAAACAAACAAACAAAAAAAAAAGCAATAGCAAAACAAATGATGTTGATATTAAGGAAAAGTCCCGATGCAAGCAAAATCAAAGGGTCGTTGTTGTTAGGGCAGACATGAGAGAGTAAAAGTAAAAACTTCAAACGTTTTATTGTTGACGAAAAGAAATAGACGTCACAACGCCTCATTCTTAGAGTTTCTAAGACCACGCAGTTATAATGCAATGCAGTGGCCCGGTGATTACTGCATGATCTTGGTAATGGCTGAGACACAGAAGCAGCTAGTACTTTCTGGCAGCAGAAATCGAAGAATGTTGTCTGCAGAGGAGAGAACGAGAACGAGAACGAGTACTGCAGCATTAGGACGGTGGATCAAGTTCTGAGGTCGCATGACCGGAGTTGATTAATGCTCTTAGGTTTTAGGCAGGTTCGACTCCCACCTACCCACAAGGGGCTTCGGGGTCTCGTTGTGCTTCACGCTGGTACCAAAATATATTAACTTTTTATATATAAGACTGATTCTCTATAAGACAGAAAGACGATCTTTCTTTTTACCAATAAAAATTACCGTAAAGCTAATCTAAAGTTTCTTTTGAATACGCATTCATGGATAAACCTATTTCTATATGGATTCACGACGTGATAAATATATTCATTTTCTTACGTAAGGATGTTTAGCTTCTACATAATCTAGAGAAAACGCAACTGTTCTATTAAATGGCGTATACGTTTCATCGGAATGAAAGCATGAATAAAGAGATGAGGTTAATCAATGAGGACACAACTCCACCGACTTGCGCTCAGTGTAATCGAGATCGGTCTCGTTCAGGGATGCACCACCACGAGCGACAAAGACGCCCATGACTTCGACGAAAAATTGCTTACCTCGTCAAGGTCGTCCGCCATCTTCGGTATGAATTCTTAATCCAGTTGGTTAACACTATCACTCTTTGCCTCCATCTGCTGCCTGTTTTGCTAAACGTTTGTGATTTTCATGGTATTAACAGCTGTTTCCATTCTCTGAACGTCTGACACCATATGGACTAATAATCATTTGTCCTTATGTTCACTAGTATATTAACAGTTTTCAGAACGTCTAGAAGATCTAAAAGCAAAAATACACACACACAGACACACTAGTTACATCCATGAGACACTAGTGTTCCGAGTAAACTGACCACACAGGGACCAAGGAAAACGTATTTAGGAAGTGCAACTACCCCAGATTATCATTATTTCAAAAGAGATGTCACAAGCTGCCACTAGCGCCATCACTTGGGTAAGCTAGTCACTCACAAAAGAAAACGTGCAGAAAACATTTAAGGGTAAACTGAAATAACTCATGAGTGACGTAAGACATGATTGATGAGTACCTTATACTCATGAAGAGCATCACGGATGTTTCTCTTTCTGATCAGTGTTTGTAAAAATTGGCTTAGATTTTCTAAGTTTTGCCGCAGACCTTTGAGAATATATTATGAATTGTAGAGGAAAAGACGTAAAAGAAAAAAAAAATCTTCAACGTGCAACAGATAATACGTAACTATATGGAAGATCTGCGAAAAATCAGAAGAGAATAACAAATTAGTTTCAGGCGGGAGAGGTGAACCAAGCAGTTTTCGCGAGCCAAGTGCTAAGGGGCACCACTTACCTCTGATTACTTTTGCATGTCCGCACAGACCTGACTCCCGGAGGAGGTGCAGGAAGAGGAGGAGCGAGAGCATTCCCAGACAGCTTCATGGCAGGGTACGCATACGACTTTCTCGGGCCGTCTTGGATAGGACTGGATAGAGAGGTAGACGGACGGGAGAGAAGAAGGAATAAGAGAGAGAGAGAGAGAAGAAAATGAGAAATAAGGTTTACAGGAGAGAAAATGAACTCCTTCTCGTTAGTCAGTTGAGCGCACAATATTCCTAGAAATTCATAGGCAGGGCTTATCGAATTTTATTATTTATTGGTGTGTCCCCATATTGTGTTCAGTTCTGGCCACCCTAATTGACAACAGACATACTTAGAATGGACAGGACACATCGTTGAGCTACCAAGACATCTCCATCTCATTCGTAACACTTGACACCACCTAACTCACAAGCCTCATTCTTCGTAATTTAACATGCTCCTGCGGTGAGCGCAACGCGTTAGCCCTGCTTCTTGGCAAGATCCCGTCGTAAGTACTCATAAGTAACCAAGTACTGCCTCGTTTTCTTTCTACGTATATGTATAAGAAAATGACTACTGTTGTGTTGTGTGGTCACCAATGAAATATACAGAAACGAAGACAAATTACAGAGAATTCAGAAGAACATTATGAGCGAAATCGAGGGGATGGAACGTTAAACTACCATGAAAATCTGAAGGAAAATTGCATCTATATAACATACAAAGAAGAAAAGGAAGACATATGATAGTCTACGCATGGAAACAAACTGAATGTATAAAAGGAATTATGTCAAACCTGAAAGCCTTATAACAAAGAAGATACGGAGTCTTTAAATCCTCAAGAATGCCATGGAACGTACCGAAAATAGATCAGACAAAAGATTATACGCAAGCCAAACCAGGAAGCTAGAAAGACTGTTCACTATGCCGCCAGGAGAAACAAGAAACATGCATGGAACAAGTGCAGAAACATTTAGAAGAATCCTTGGCATGTTGTTGAAATCAGTCGCAAATGAGCCAAGAACAGATAATTATGCAGTGCATAAGATGAACAGTCTTATTCACCAAGCAAGTCGTGGGGTGTAATGGCAGCAATCCATCAGATATGGACAGAATATAGTTAGATACGGCTAAAGATCATTTCGTATCTGCTCGAAGTTACTCTGTCTGTTTGTCTGTCTGTCTGTCTCTCTTTTTTTTTTCTCTCTCTCTCTCCCTTTTCGCTTACTGGTTTTGTGTGATAATTCAAGACAGGGAAGAGCGTATGACGGTAACGACGTGCTCAGAGATACAGCGGCACTCTAGCCCACACGCAAGCTCAGATTATCTGGAGATTTATGTGACGTAGGACGATAGAAGGTATCTGTATGGTCTACGTTAAAAATAAAAAGCTAAAGGTTTTGTATAAAGAGAGCAAGTGAAGGACAAAGATCGAGTCACAGAGAGAGGGGGAATGTTCCGAGGAGCACAAACACACACACACACACACAAACACACACACACACACACACCCACACGCACACACACACACACGTCTTTTAAAAAGAGGAAGGACATTTTTGATGGGAAAATCATGAAGAAGGTAAAGATTTCCAAAGTTAAGTGGTGTAAGAAAAGAACTAGAGATCACAACAGCCCACCTTCATCCTGCCAGTGGAGACTCAGGATACAAGTAGCGCAATGGATTACCGAGTATGGCTGAGACACGCAAGATCACAACTCTTGGAAACAGAAGCGAGGCAAAATCCGAACGAACAAGCAAGGACGGACGGAAGCTCTAAGGTCCACTTTTTTAATAAAGAAAAGTCTACTTGATTTTTATTTTTGAAAGGAAATTATCGGAAGAGGCAAAGATACAGAATAAGGTGCATCTGCGAGTCACTCCAGGGTGGAGTTAACAGGAAAAAGAGACCCAAAAGTAGTTAATTCAGAATATGAAAAAGCTGTATTGTCGGTTGGGAAAAGCAAGCATAATGTAGAACGATGGTTATAGCAGATACTCTTAGCTAAATCCAGGTGAAACATCCAAGAGATATGAGAAATTTCTCATTTTGCAAAGAAATGGATTACCTGGACAGAAGATTTTGTTAAGAAAAATTGACTTTCGTAGTCTTTTATTCAATATATTACTGGGATCTCTTACAGGAATTTTTGAGCAGAAAGAATCGTATATTTGATTTATGAGACAGGAATTTCTGAGCAGAAAGAATCGTATATTTGATTTATGAGATGCTTTGATTTATTTGACTCTATAGTACTTTCGACCTTTTCTCTTTACTCTCACAGAGAAAAAAATTTAAGATTCCCTGGGACCACTTACAGTATCCACCTCTCATTACCAAACCTATCTGGCTGATGAGTTCTCCTGTATTATCTGAACTGTGCCTTGTATGCGATAAATATCGAGGCCTATTCATTCTCACGGGTAAACACAAGGGACTATCCTTTTATATACCAAATTCGCTCACGATGACCTCAAGTAGAAACCATCTAGAGGAGTGAGATCGTACTGCCCGTACCAATGAAAAAACAGATTAAGTAATAAAAGTTACGGTTGGCGGAATGCATATATAGTGCCACTGTATAAAGGCAAGGGGGATAAATGTGAGTGGTCGAACTACAGAGGTATAAGTTTGTTCAGTATTCCTGGTAAGTTGTATGGGAAGGTATGTATAGAGCATCAGACTGGGGAGGAGCAGTGTGACTTCAGAAGTGATAGAGGATGTGTGGATCAAGCGTTTGCTTTGAAGAATGGTTTAGAGAAACAGATGGATTTGCATATGGCATTTATGGACCTGGAGAAAGCATATGATGGGATATAGATGCCTTGTGGAAGGTCCTAAGAATAAAAGGTGTGGGAGGAAAATTGCCAGAAGTGAAAAGTTTTTATCAAGGGTGTAAGGCATGTATGTGTACGAGCAGGAAGAAAGGGGAGTAAGTGGGTCCAAGCGAAGATTAGTCTGCGGCAGGGGTTAGTGCATTTGTAGAGCTTGTTTTCTATTTCTTCTGTTATTATTTCTGAGGAAGCTCATGTAATGAAGAGTTAAAGAACATAGCGTTCTGTGTCTAGTCTTGTGTGTCATCACACCACTCTTCCATTTCATCTGTCTCCTGGCGCTACCTTGCCGGCGCGGGGGTTGGCAATGCTATTTCCCCGGGGGGCGGGGTGGCA